>NJDC01009719.1:0-22207 GCA_002245475.1 Calephelis virginiensis
ATATTCTACCACATTGTGGTGTGCATATATTTTAATATTTATAAAAGTAGTTAACTTTAGAATTTTAACTTTAGAATTAGAATTTTAGGTATTTAATATGATATTTATTCAGAATCTACTTTTCAAACTGCGGAAAATCAAGAGTGCATTCCTGTAACTATTTTTAACTGAGGTATGTGTATGGAACTTGGTACTTATTTTGATCTCACTTCATTCCCATAATATTATCGAACTTGGCAGCCTTTCACATTTATGTTTCGGGTAGGATTTCATTTATTTTTGTAAGGTTTTAGTTCCTTAGGTCGGAATTGGAAGATAGATTAGATCTATTTAGTTCGTTTTAGTTCCTTAGGGGTATAAATTTACAGCTTCATTATTTTTGAAACTGACTCAAACTTTGCCATTTTCAGATTATTCCCTTTATCTTGACCTAAAGACCTACCTCCATGTCAAATTTCAAGTCAATACGACCATTGGAAGCGATCTAGGTTTTTGATGAGTGAGTCAGTCAGTGAGTGTATAGTAAAATAAGCGATTTTCTGACATCAATATCTCAAGAACTACAATAGGTATATTAATGAAATTTTGTATTTTAGATAAATAAGGAGGTCTCAACAGATACTAGAAATTCCATATGCGTAGATAAAATAGATTTTGAGTTAAAGGGGGTCGAAATTGGCCCGAAATGGTTTGTGTAACATAACCCACGGCCGGTGTGTCGCTTTTGTTTTGCTCGAACGGCGGACACACTGCCGTATGTCTAGATTTCGTGTGACAATGACGGTGATAACTCTGATGTGCACTTAACATACTTGTAACAAGTTATCGCTATCTTCTTTCAATTTGAGTAATGAAAAGAGAAAAAATACGTTCATTGCTGTTAAATTAGTTTATGCACCATATATTGACAACAGTTTAATCTATTGCTCAGATTATGTCAATTCGAAGCCGTAGATGTTGTTAAGTCTTGACTAATGTGACACTTTTGAAATGTTCCATTTTGTATTTCGTTGGAAAAAGGCATCATACATCTAACATAAATTTAGATTGTGTCAGAATTGGCACCAATATCAAAAAAAAAGTTGACATATTACCATTATACTGTTTACTTGAATGTTACGGGGAAATCAAAGAGATATAAATCCCAACAGAGATCATAAATAATTAAATGATGACACGAATAAATATGGAGGTATTTGTTAAAGTCACAGGTAATATCGTATTGTATGAGTACAGAAGGCTGATATTTTTAACAAAAATACATTTGTCATCGAAGCGTGCACGCAATAAAACTTAAACGTCACAGATGTTACAAGATTAACTGCACTGTACTCGTGACTGTCGATTTCGGGTATAAGCTCTGCACGAATTCGGTATGAGTCTCTTTTTTGGTTTCAGTTCTCGATGTTCGCTTCATAACATTTTTATTACTAGTTTTGTTTGATGTCTCTCACATTTACCGTAATATGATATAGCATGCAATCTGCAAGATTGGCTTATTTAAATGAGTTTCATCCCAATGACAAAATATGTAGTCTTGAACTTCTGAAATTTTAATTGTAATATCGGGGGTCTCACAATAATATTTTCGACCGTTTAGGAGTTAACTAACCCAGTTCTTAAAGATCAGTATTGTCCCTAAAAGAGTCATCATGTTGCCATAAAATAACGTCACAACATAGTGAAGTTTGCGAATAAGAAAAGCACTAAGATTGTATAAATAAAAATGTAATTTTGTTGTTTTCTCGTAAGTACGTGTTAAAAATTAAAATTAAAACTCATGATTGATATTGATATATGATATGATTAATTTTATTAAAATAAATTAAAAAATAGTGTATTTCTGCAATAAAATCGTGAAAAATCAAAGCGTAATCATCCATAGTTAAGGTGATAAATACAAAACTTGTTGTGAAGTGCTTAAAAGCTAAAAATTTAAAAGTCTGATATTGTCCAACCGACTGTTACTTGTATCTTTGTTAAGTTTAATTTTTTATTTCAAAGTTTGGAGCTATAGTTGAAATTTAATAATAATCAAAATGAATTCAATCTTTGCAAATGTTGATTTCGAAAACGTGGACTTCAGCACCATCACCATAAGAAAAATTAACCGGGCAATGTCTACCGAGTCGATAATGTCTTTTGAAATATCCACCTCGAATTATCTAGTTAGAAGCTTACCGGACCTGTCTACTTTAAGCGACAACCAAATGAAAGATCAACATGAAGAAATCAACATGCTAAAATGCCAATTAGAAAGTGCTCATCGAGAAATAGAAAACCTGATCCTAGAAAATAACTCCTTATAAAAAGTCAATGAGGAGCAGAGTAAGAATATCTCGGTATTAAAACAACTAGCTTCGCATACACCGTCAAATAAAACAACTCCACGAAAGAGTTTTCAAGGTTCTACCCCTAAGAATAAAGTGATAGAATCATTAAAAAGGCAAAATAGTGATAATAGAAATATATGTGTAAGTCTTTTTTCCCAAGTTAGTCAGCTCCAAGACACACAAATTTCATCACAGAAGGTAGCTGACTCTCAATCTGATAAATGTGTACCCACAAAAACTAGTTCACTAAGTGTATCTCCCAAACATCATAGAAAATCAAGTAAGGAAAGGATTGTAATTTTGGGTGACCAAAGAGTACGTGGTTTGTCCACAAACTCTTAGGATACAATAAGTAGTCTGTCCAATCAACGGTTAAACCCAATGCTAATTCATTGGAATTAACATACACTTTTAAAGATTTTTCAGGTTTAAGCAGCAAAGATTATGCTATTATAGCAGTTGGCTCCAACGACTAGGATCCTTACTCGATGTTCACAAATGTTAGTAACATATTAGATAAATTAAGTAAGTGTAAAAGTGTTTTTACTTAAAATTATGCATAATCAGAACTTAAATGTAGCACTTCTAAATCATAAATTGAAGTTAAAGTAATAAATAGCTAATCAATATAATAATTGTACCTTTTTAGATATAGAATAATTGTATAGAACAATATGGACACAATACACACAAGATGTACATTGACTGTTTGTCTAATAAATTAAAAACTGAAATAGATTATCAGGAATATAAAAATAAATTCTTGTCTTTTCCTAATAGTAAAATTGTGAAGTTAAATGAACCAAATTTAAATAAAAAATTAGAAAAACCAAATATTACATTTGATGAATACAAACAAAATCTAGAAAATTTATTGTTAAATAGAATAAATTCAAGCTTAGCATCTAATAGTTTTAAAAAAGGGACTATACCCTATTATTTCAGTTCAAAGAAAGAAATTTTCCAAAAACAGACAGAACAGAAAATAGTTCCTTTTACAACAATAAAAAAAGGTGCTATACCAAACTATTTCAGACAAAAAACATGTAATCATTAAATATAAATAATAATCAGCTTTTTCGTTAATAAATTTAGATTACTGCATCAAAACATTGCCGGTACATTAAATAAACGTGATTATCTTCAAGCAGCTGTTAGTTAACTCAGATACTCTCTAGGTAAAGTACATGTTATTTGTCTCTCTGAAACATTATTTGGCAAGGTTCGGAACAAAATTTTAAAGTAGATGGATACTATACAACTTCATATTTCTCTCGCTATAATCAGCGTCGTGGTGGCACCTGTATATTAGTAAGTAAAGAACTTAATTTTAAAACGCTGGATTTACAAATGCACATACCATACTCTTTTGAATGCTGTGCAGTGGAGATAATAAACTTTAATTTAATAGTAATATGTATATATCGTACTCCTAGTTCAAATGTAGATATGTTTCTTAATAATTTGGAATTATTATTAGAAAAAATTATTAAAAATTCTAAAAAGAAATTTGTTTTATGTGGAGATTGGAATATAGACCTTTTACAATATACAAATACTTATAAAACTTTAAAAAGCATTTTAGAAAATAATAATTTATATCTACATATTTTCAAACCTACAAGGAAACTTGCATGTTTAGATGTAATTGCTAGTCATTTAGAAAATGTTTGCTCTGACACTCACACTCTTTGTTTATCTGACCATGAAATAGCACAAAGTATACAATTAGACATAAAGCCAGTTTCATATTGTAAACCGAAGCGTACTTTTGGTTTGAAACAAAGCGTATATTTGGACAAGAAAATATTAATAAGTTCTATGAATGTCTGTCATCTTTAAGTTTTAGTGAAGTTCATACTTGTGATAATTGCGAAGAGCCTTTTAATGAATTTCATGATACTTTTATATTATTTTATGAATAATGCTTTCCAAAAATTCAAATTAAGGTGTCAAAGAAGCCAATTAAAAACAGATGGCTGTCTAAAGGTCTTTTAAAATGTTGTAAAGAAAAGTCAGTTGTATATAAATTATCGTTATTCCCAATTCAACAAAAAGGGAAATAAGATGAGTTACTTACATTATAAAAAGGTATTATCTAAGTGTATACCAGAATCTCAGAAACAAGCATCGTTGAAATATATTGAACAGTCTTCTAATAAGTGTAAAGCTTCATGGGATATAATTAAAAGTACGTTTCAAAATAAAATGTCTAAAGAAGAAATAGAACAAATTAAAATAAATAACTCGATAAACACTGATGCTCAAGAAATTTGTAATCATTTCAACAAGTTCTTTATAAATCAGACTAAATCTTGTTATAAAAGTCAGGCTTGTTCTACAAATAGCATAAAATCTCCTTATTTGTCTAATCATAATAAAACTATGTTTTTGACACCAGTTGATGAGCATGATTTAGTTAAGGTTATACATAATTTGAAAAACACCAGAGCAACTGGCTATGACAATATAAGCACAATAATATTAAAGAACGTTGCCAATGTGATATCAAAGCCTCTTTATTATATAATTAATTTATCATTTTTAGAAGGAAAATATCCTGATCTGATCTGACCTGATATGTCAATAACTTTAATTCCAGTAATTTCAAAGATTTTTGAAAAAATAATGTATGACAAATTATACAGTTATCTACTCCAGTTTGATTTATTAAAAAATAATCAATACGAATTTAGAAGGTCTACAGTTTATGCATGTTACGACTTAGTTAAAAAAGTAACAGAATGTCTAAATAGTAAAAAGTTTGCCCTTGCTGTATTTTTAGATAGGAGTAAAGCGTTTGATTTTGTATCACATAAAATTTTGTTAACGAAACTTGAAAGATATGGTATTAGATGTAATTTAATAAAAAGGTTTAAAGGCTTTTCAGAGAATAGAAAGCAATGTGTTGCGATATCAAAAGTAAAAGGAAACCGCAAGAAAGTCTATACTTCAAGTTATCTTTTTAGTGACTGCGGTATACCACAAGGTAGTTTTAGGGCCGTTACTTTTCATAACTTACATAAACGATTTGCCTGATGCTATCAGTCATGATTCAATTTTGTTTACTGATGATACTACACTTCTGATCAAGAGCAAAAATAAAAACGATTTATATAAAGAAACAAGTAAAACTTTGACTGAAGTGACAGAATGGTTGAATGAAAATAATTTAAAAATAAATCTTACGAAGACAAAATTAGTTGAATTTCAAACACGTTATAGAGATACTAAAAAAATTTATGTGATTTTAAATAGTACTACTATTGAGAATGTAGATTGTTCTAAATTCCTAGAAATAAAAATCGATAAATATTGTAACTGGAAATCGCATATTGATTTACTTTGCAATAAAATCACTACGTTTGTATATGTGTTGAGAAGAATTAGAGAAGTGTCAAGATTAAAGGCATCTTTGTTAGCATAATTTGCAGTATGGTGTTCCTATTTGGGGGAATTCTGTAGAATTAACTAGACTCTTTAGAGTTCAGAAGAAGTGTGTACGTGCTATATGTAGTGTCAATCAATTACATTCCTGCAAGCCACTTTTTAAGTCTCTTAAAATATTGCCTTTACCTTGCTTATATATATTGGCTGTATGTGTATTTGTGAAAAAACATCATTATTTGTTTCATACAAATGTTGATGTCCTAGGTTTGTCTCATTTTAGAAATAGTGAGAAACTACATGTGCCTAACCAAAAACTCAACATTTACAAAAATAATGTGTATTGCATGTCCATTCGTATATACATCCAAATTCCTGATAATCTTAAATCACTTTCATTAAACAGATTTCGAAAAAAGGTATTCAACTTACTTTTAGAGAAAAATTGTTATAGTGTCAAAAATTTTCTTGTAGATAAGAAAAATAATACAGTATTTTTAAAATGATTAATTTAATTGTAGAATGTTGGGTGCGCAGGAGTTTGTTTCGCCGTTTCTTCTCCTGTCTAGCTAAGTTTGGAAACCGTGGTAGTTTACGGTAGATAGGAATAAATTAATTTACATTCTTAAAATTGTGTGTATTAATAAATAATCATGTAATCTCAAAATAAACAAAAAACAGTGTGTAAATAGTACATCGTGAATAAATAATTAAAAACCTATTAAAATATTTGCACACCACAAGTTGGTAGAATATGTAGGAATGCTTAAATAATTTTGTAACATCTTTGTAACACTTATATTCCGCAAAGACATATTTTCTTTCTTTTTTTCTTTTCTTTTCTTTCTTGTTATGCGAACCCTCTCCTGACAATAACTAACATAACATAAAAATAATTAGAAATATTCACTCTGTTCACGAGTGGTCCAAGAAAAATTGGCTTACAGCATAATAGCAAAACGTTTTCTAAAAGCAAGAAGGAAAAAGTAAGTAGTAAAAAGTGTAAAGCTTAAAAGTGCTAGTTTTGTCAAAGTTTTTAACTGTTCTGCCGTCCTAATTAAGAATACAATAAGTCGAGTTTTTAGGCAAATTGACTTAAGACCGTATCCGTCATCAGCAAATGAGCTCTATATTTTCGTCTTAGACGACTTTTTTGTATCTCCACTAGTTTCGGTTCGGTTATCATAACTGCAATATCTAATATTACGATTTCAATTATCTAATCATAACCGAAACATCTTGAGTTATGACTTGGATAGCTTTGATATTTTGTAATATTACATATAATAAGTGCAATAACTCCAGTTATTGTGCTTATGACTAGTACTTTGAATATTTTTTTTAAACATTTACTAGCCATAAGTGCAACAAGTAAGAGTTATTGCAGTTATCCTAAGGAAACTTATTACTTAAATTGTCTACTTATTAAATATATAATACTTAAAAGTAAAGTTACTTCACTTATGTTAAGCAAAACCAGACAATTCGAAAGTGTTTACGAGTATACTAATAAAATCGCAATTTATCTTCCAGTTATTGCGGTTACTAGTAGCAAGGGGCATTGCTTTACTTTGTATGGCGTTGGCGACACGCCCTTGTGCTAGTCTTGGGTAACCAACCGAAATTTCAGTAACCTAGCCAGCTTGCTGTACAGGCTTCAATAGCCAGCTAATTGGCTATATGGCTATTTGGCTAGAAGTAGTACTGTAACTACGAAACTTGTCAACAGGTGTTGGTATCCATGTTCAATACTCGCATGCATCATTAAGTTTAGTTGCGAGTTTATAAAGTAAAATATTATTTCACAGTTTTTAAAATTCTATATTTCTTTTTAATAGTTAGATATTTTTCGAAACGGAATCAAGAAGACAGAATTTCTACACATCAGTATTTTTTTATAATCGTGATGTCAAACGCTTTGTTTCATGGGTTGATAACTGTGCGGCTCGGAATAAAAAGTGGTCATTCATGTCCTAAGTATGTCTACATAGTTAAAATAAAAATTAAAATGAAAATTATTTATTTGCGGAATATGTGTGTTAAACAGTTGTTACAAAAATATTTAAGAATACAACATATTCTACCACATAGTGGTGTGCAAATATTTATTTAAATTTAAAGAAATTAAACTAAATATTTATAACAAATAATTTTAAAGGTAGAATAATTTTAATCCTATCTACCGTATACTACCACCGTTTCCAACCCTAGCCAGTCAGGAGAAGAAACGGCTAAATAAACTCCATCTTTATTAATATTTAATTTTAATAGTCATTTTAGTTAATAGTAAATAGTCATCTGATTGCTTCTGAATATATTACAATGAAATATTTCGATTGAAGCTGACCATTAATCATTTTCACCATCAAGTTGTAAAGTAATAACTTTAATAGAAAAGGATGCAAAAAGTTTACGATTTTGACGATTTTGTGGATGCTGTAATGTTGTCAAATTCGAAGAAATACATGGTGAAAGTGATGACTTTGACAGATTTTTACTTTAATCAAGACCTATCCTCTCAGCACAAAATTAGGAACTTACAACCAAGGACATACTTAAAGAACATTTTGACGGTCTAGGCTGAAAAGGGACAATTTTCTTCATATATAAAAGAAAAACATGCAGCTGAAAATAGCTGGAAAAAAATATTTTTTACAAATAAAAGTGTGTTTTTCTATTATTATGTGAAACTACAGTGATTCTAAGTTGTGATTTTATTAATTGTTGAAAATCTCTTTAAGAGTTTCCTTGCTTACTAATAAGTATGAAAACTCTGAAAGTGATTTCTTTGGTTTAGATTGTCGCAATGTTATATAAATTATATAAACCTTTATATAAATACTTTCATACCAATACATACATTTTTTTAATAATTTTTATATAAATTTATGTTCTTCCAATCAATTATCTTGGCCTTATATCTAAATAAAATATTTAACTAAGGAAAAGCGCAACAACTAAGACAGTTATTGCACAAATAGTTAAAAACTATAGGTCGCCATATACCTAGCTTGTGCTACACAAAAGAGGAATATTATGTCACTTTACTAACAAAAAATGCAATAAGTAGCGTAGTTATTGCAGTTATGATTAAGACTGCTATATTAAAACAATTTATGAGTCCTAATAATAAACACATTATTGCGTTTTTACTGTGCATATAAAGTTGTATACAAATATAATATACTACATAAAATTAGGTATTATTTTATCTGTCGTTTAGTAAAAGTTTCAAACCAATAGCTGTTATAGTTACGAAGATAAACAGAAAACAAAAATTAAACCTTTTACTGCGATTGTCTCGAAAGTAGTCAAAACCTAGTTATTGCAGTCTTAGGTTAGGTTAGGTTAGGTTAGGTTTACTCTAAGGTGTTTATGTGAATTTTCTTATCACTAAATCACATTTAGTATATTACAGTCAACAGTCTTATAAAATGTGCCAAATAAAGACATGACTGGCTTATAACAGATTTCCTGATCCTTGTCCTAATAATCTTGCAAAGTAAGAACAATTTGTTGTGATACAACTTACATCAGAGACAGAAGGCTCTAAAAAATAAATAAAAAAATTGTGTGTGTGTCAGCTACGACGCACGATTGGAGTTTAGTCCTTACGAACGATAATTATGATATATATCGAATAGAAAAAAAAAGGGTAAATGAACGCATCTGCTAAAATGATAAGAGAAACAAACCTATATCTGTAATTATTCGGATTATTTATATTACTTCAATAAAGCGTATTACATAAAGTATGTTACAAAATAATATAGATAACAAGTCGACTGCGTTTTTAATTATTCGACTAATGTCAATGTCATACGTAACTCGACTGTGGCGGAGCTGAATGACGAACCGCTTGGGGCGACCCGACTTTTGTTCGGGCGAGATCGTCAGTCCTGAAGGAAAAAAATACTGAAGGACTGAAGCGGTACGACTTACATATGTTTGTTTCTTTCTACGTAACGCCTCAACTTTTCGTGTTACACTTGATTTTACTTCTCATAAAATTTCCGTACCGGGCCTTATAACTCAAATCGTTTCTTAAGGAGTAAACTCCAAAAATGTAATTATTTTATCTGATATACAATTTCCTTGTATTTTAACAAGAAATTGATATTCTTGAATATGTTCAGGCATATTTTTTATTTTATATTAGTTTCATTTATTGTAATGTTATTGTTAGCTTCATGTCTGCAAGTGTTCTATATGACTGTGCCCAAGTCGAATAAACAATTTCTAGTTTTTAAATTTACAAGTAATAAGGTTTTTATTATGCAATTAAAATGCACTAAAAATGTCCTATTAGTTTCTATTGTTATTACATAATGGCGTTACTGACGTGTATCTGAGTGCGGATAAGGTTCCACTTATTGTTTGTTAAGTATAATAACATACACTCGTACATATCAAAACGAGAGTAAATTCTCAAGCAGGCAGTTACTTATAAACATAAATTTACGCACATTACATAAATGCCTATCGAACTGAAATCTTGTCATTAATTACCAGTATCTTTATTTTCGTAATCATCTGTTCTCCATGTTAATAATATTAATACGATAATAAAAAATCATATGACATTTTCTAATATTGAAAAATATAACAAAACCTTTAAAGAAACCTGTGACACATATATATTATGATAGTATTTCATACTTATATTAGGTACATCCTATTAATATTATAAATGCGAAAGTTTGTAAGTATGTATGTATGGATGTTTGTTAATCTTTCACGCTCGAATGGCTGAACGGATTTGTCTGAAATTTGGAAGACAGATAGATTGTGACCTGGATTGACATATAGGCTATTTTTAATCCCGATCGCACACCGGGTTTCTGTGAAAACGCGGGCGAAGCCGCAGGTAGCAGCTAGTATAACATAAATGCTGATCATTTTACTTAAGTTGAGGAAAAACAGACATCTTATTAAATATTAAAGCCTCCGCAGCTGTTGGCGACGCAGTTGTTAAAAACGAGCTTGATAATTTGATATTCTTACATTTTAATATTTCCTTACTTAGTACGTAAGACTAGTTATTATGTTAATGAGAAGTAAAATATTACATTTGCTAAATGTTTTCCGTCTCCTAAATATAGTCTAATTACGAAACATTGTGTACGCTTAGATCCATTAAATAAATACAAAATGTTAATTTACTTTCTGAACGTTTTCCTTCAAACGAAAGAGATGTATACTCATATTAAAACTGTAGAAGCACTCTTCTATATTCTGTACATTGAAGATATTTTAAAATTATAGGTGCAAGCGACTATAAAAGGTAAAATTTTTAATATTTTAGAATGTTTGTATGTTTGTTCGTCTGTTTGTATCTAAGTTCCGACCACGATGTACACCAAATCTACCAAACTGGTCGTAAAGAAATTTGGCGTAGTACTTAACGTTCCGACGAAGCTTATGGAATCCTTTTTGTCCTGACTACTAAAGCTGTTCCCGTGATAGAGGGGTAATTGTCAAAATGTAAATTGTATTATAATTATTCGTAACCCTCCGTTTTATTTTTTCAATGTTTTCGAAATATGTGGTTTACAATTTGATCTGTATTTTTATAAATCTCAATATATAGACATAGTTAAAAGCTGCTTTTAGGATTCGGTGTAAACTTCGGTGTAAAAATTCGTTAATATTTTTAAGCAAGGCACGTAATAAAATGTTAGTAGAAAAATAAATTTAATTTAAACACTTTAAATAAAGTTTACTCTAGTAAATTTGAACAACAAAATACATTTTGAGCATTTTTAGAACATTCGTCTGCCTGTATCCGATACTGTCGATGCAGGCCGATATTCTTGGAAAAAATGGATGGTAGGTAATTTGTGCTGCGACAAAAGTTTTAGCCAACTAAACGTAAACATAGAAGCGCCGTCTTATTATGTTTCTTTTTTTTTGTTTGACGGTATGTCCTTTATAGATTAACCAGTACTTTTTTCTTATTACCTACAAGATTTGTAGTTTAGAAATTAGAGACATTATAACACTCAATATAAAGTAACCACATAACTTGAGATCCGGAAAAAATACATTCACTTACACATTATGTACAAATACTTTTACTCCAAGTCCTATTGCAGAGTAGGTAAAAAATATCTTGTGCCAAGTGAACGAAGTTCGCCGAGTTTGCTACTTTATAATATAAATTATCTAACAACAGTTCTAACATTTGTATTGTTAGTTTTGATTTTTTCAGACACGTGTAATATATTTTGCAACTTGGCATTGCAGTCACTTAAAAAACTAGAAAAAATATCATGATATTGTTTACATTTAACTTTTGCTGTTTATAAATTAAAGAAGAATGTCATTAGAGCTAAGAAATTTTAATTATTAAACAGTAACTCTTAATGACAAACAAAAAACACAAACATCCGGAGATGAATTTGCGGGATATTTTGAAATATAACATAAGTGTTTCAGACAAATTATTCATTATTAAATGACCCCAAAGGGTACCCAAGGGGTTGGGTTACCAATTTAGCTGTACATTTGAAACCGATTCCAAAAAGGAGTGAGTTTTCAGTTTGACTGTACATTTTTTATTTGTTTATTACGGGATAACTTGGCCAATACTACTAACTGTTGTTGAGCTCATTATAAAAATAGGTCATAATTCCGATGTGGTCCCATATTAATTTTATCATAATCATTTTCACTTATCTTGATGATCTTATCAATGGTGAAGTGAAAATGAATGAATGAAGATCCTTAAGAGAAAAAATTAAGCATTGCACAAAATCTTCGATTAATCAACTGACTTGGTAATGAAATTGAAATCGGTGTTTCGCAGTTTTACTAAACTTAAATTATTTAAGAAATATTGTCAGTGAAACTTTTAGTAAGCACAAAAATCATGAAATAAAAATAACTGCATAAATACTTACCTATTTGCAGATTGACGAGGTCGCATCGAATGCGGCAGTGAATTTTTACGTAACTGCAGATGCAAGCCTCTTGAAATATTTTAAATTGATGATAGTTTTTTTTTAAATTTACGCAAGAAAAAAAAACGATTTTATGGTATAAAATAATATTTGTGTATTGAATTAGTACATAACTATAGTTAACCTCTGGTATGCCGCGACTTTAACGCTGCAGTATAACTGGATTGCGCAGATCCGCGTTCCGGCATGCAAAGAATCTTCTATAATATAAAAATGAACGGCTAAATGTGTTGGTAAGCGCATAACTTCCGAAAGGCTGGACCGATTTGGCTAATTATTTTTTTATTGTGTTAGTTATTATCAGGAGATGGATTTTATGAAGAGAAAAACGGGAAAAGTTGCAAGGAAAATGGGAAAAATAATACCTCATTATTTCCCATAACGAACAGGTGGAACGAAGTTCGCCGGGATAGCTAGCTAATAATAAAAACTACCACATGTAGAGTTGGTTAGTAAAAAATAGTCAGCAGTCGCAGCTCGCAAAAACTGGTATAAATAAATAAATACGAAAGTAACTGTACTAATTTCACAGGTGTAGCGGATTGTCCGCCTGATCCTCCACAGTATGCGGAGGTGGTTTCGAAATCTGATGCGAAAAATTCTAACAGCTCGCACAGTCTAGCAGGAACTCAGTCTCCAACTACGCCTGTGTCTTCGCACACTCAAAAATCTGAGACTCAGGTAATAAACACAATAATTGTTCTTTATTAAGATATAACTGCTTCTTATTGTAGCTTTCTATCTTGATTTTATTAAATTAGTTCTGTAAAGTCTATATCTTGTTTGATATTTAATTTGATTTGATAGTTGTTAAGAGATAAAGTCGCTTTTTACAATTTTAATTATCTATTTATAGGTGTTTGGCAAGTTTTCATTTACAAATATATTACATTTAGTTAACCGAATGTTAGTTATCAATTTTTTGGTTGCAGCTTCGCACATTTTTTGGTTACTTAGAATCTTTGAATAATTTGTCTTATCAAAAGATAAAGCATATCGTTTACAAAATCATATACACCAAAATTTCAACTTGACCGGTCCAGATATAAACTCCAGAAACATGATCACCTTATCTTTTTTCATAATAGTGTGGAATCATTACATGACTCTAATTACCATTTAAACTGAGAAGATAGAGCTGGAGATATTACAGATTCGTTTTCCCTTCTCAAGAGATTTTCTATTCACCAATGCTAATTAATAATTCTTAATTTACATTTTAATTTATTTAATTACTATTTCAGAATGACCGAAACGTATCGAATGGAACTTTAAGATCACATCGAGAGGTGGTGACAACGAGAACGCCACTTTTAGCAGCCCACCAAGAAAGCTGTGTATAGAATCTTATGATCCTAAATGTTAAGGCAACGACTTTCGGGACCTCTTTTAATATTTGTTTAAGTACCTTCATACAGAACAATATTTTTATTTAAATCCAGGTTTAGCAAAGTTTATGCTTATGTGATTGTTTTATCAGTTATTAACATCTTATTTTTTTAAATTAGCTATCCAAAAATAATTACGTGACAATTTTATACAAAATATACCGTGTACGCAACTACTTTTGCCTTATTTATATGTATACCTTTACATTTTTGTATTCATATTTAGAATTCCCTATTAAGGATTATTGTAATTATATTTTTTTCATAGTTTACAGTAGGTAACGAAATCGAGGTACGAAAATACTATTGTGTGGACTTGGCTAACTGCTCACTAGAGGAATGCTGCAGGAGCCAGTAAATTACATTTACATTACATTTACAGTACATTTGACGGTATAGGAACTCGTGCACGTAGAAACAACGGCTGGCTGACTCCGTAGACCCTAATCACTAGTGAACGATTAGTCTAGCTACTCTAGTTAATTGTTTTCATGGATATTCGATTATTAATTAGTTATTATTGAAACACATAATCATTTAGAGTCAAGTTATTATAAAACAGCCTCGACATTTTCTTTCTATATTCTCTTCTTTGTTTCTTTAATTCTTTACTGTTTACAAAAAGTCAAAAAACAAGTAAATATGTAAAATTATACAAAAGGCGAGCTTATCTCTAAAAGCTTATCTCTAAATCTATTCTCTCTTACTTTGAACTTAGTATGTTAATATTGTGATTTTGCAATATTTCTCTATGATTGTACTTTAAAATTAAAAAGTCTTAATGTATTTATTACAGCTTTACTTAAGACGAGAAAAACAAGAATCTTGTGATACTATTTGTCACTTGAGATGACATTCTGACGGTAAAATAAATTTAAATATTTGTGAATACCATTACACCGTCAAAACTTTCAACAAGTGTTAGCATATCGAACTCAAAACCAAAAATTATAATATTTAGTGATATGAAATAGTGTTGTAAATATTGAACATAGTATAATATATATTAACGAACGACTTAAAGTTGTTTTCGACTTATAAATCTTTATAATGTTAAGGTTTAAGGAAATCTTGATTTTATTGTTTGAAAATGAAATAATTTGAAGTATATTGTTATTGTAAGTTAAAAGTAGAGTCTTAAGAGTTTTAGTTTATTACGTTTGTGATAATTAGCTAACTTTTTCCATCTAAAACCAGGTAAAATTATGATTGTATTTATAAAGTTAACGATGCCAACAAAATCATCTATAAGTTCTTATTGAACTAAAATGTTATAACGAAATAAAACATCTTTATCCAGTTATTTGCAAAATGCAAATTATATAAAGAATTCTATAATTTCTATTACTATTATCAACGAAATTCATAAGACTAATGCGCGTCGGATGTTACGTTTGTATCAGCAAAACTGAATACACAAAAATATGACAATCGTGAAAATATTATTTATTTAAATCCACAAGCATATTATTATGCCGACACGATATATACATTTTTTATTCTTCAAATTTAAAGATCTTTTACATATAAAAAGAAATCCTGGGTACCTGCCAAACATAATAAATAATATAGATTCATGTTTCCCGTATTTACGTTATAAGATATACAGGGATATATTTAAAAAGTTGCCAAATTTTAAGAGACGGTTTAAAATCGATAGCAATTTGGACTTATGAACACGCATGAACATAATGTCAAAGATCTAAGTCCTGGTCTAAGATCCGAAACTAGGGCGACCTTCGCCAAGCTGACACTTGAATGAAACCTGTTGTACAATAAATTTAGTACATCAAAAAATATATTCAAAATAGGTTGCACAAAAATCGTAGACAGAATATTTTTTATTTAAAAACATGTTTTGTAATTAAATGATGCAATGTAAAAATAATAAGAAAACTTTATCCTGACATGAGTTAAAGATGTTCAGAATGAGCAGAAGTTGGATTGCCTGCAGTTAGTGATTGGTTAATAGAATAATATATGTCAACATATGTGCAGTTTTATTGCAAGCACTTCGATATAGGGTTGCCTGCAAAAAAAATGGAAATAATGAAAAATGATTTTTAAAAAATAATTTAAAATATTTTGTACAAGATTTTTTAGGCAACCCATTTTTTATATGATTTCTAATATATCAAATTTATTACAAAATATGTTTCATTCTGATTCTGAGCTGATAAAGCTTGGAGTAGGCCGACGTAGGCACGGATCTTCTAGTAAAATAAAGCATAGGTACAGTCTAGTTGTTTCTATCGACCGCAATCGCATGCTCAGCCCATTGGCGTCTTAACTCGTACTAGGTGCGACATAGTGTACTGTATTTTACGGATCAAAAACGAAAAAAGTGAATGATAAAGTCAATTCAAAATTGTTAATTATATTTATAACAACTTTTAATATAAACTCAACCGCATATTAAAATTTGGCCAGTCATTTTAATGTAACCCTGTAAAATTGATGAATTTTTATATTTTAAAGATTTTTTGAATTGTATTTTGAGAAAAACACTTTTGTACCTCTAGAATATTATAACTAAAAAACTTTATATTAAATGGCTATCTACAGTCAGACTAATGTTTTTTTTTAGAAATAAGTAAATAAATTTGTATAAATATAGCAGTTATTGTCTTATTTATTAAGTTCTAATTTATTTTGTATAAATTAATTATGCTATTTATTTACAAAATATTGTAAAAATGGATGCACTAATCGCAATCGAATTAAAAATAAAGTTATTGAGAAAATCAATAAAATCAAACAGCATTTCATTACCAGTTATTACGTTACAAAATAATTTAATAACAATAAGTTCTATTTATTTCGACCCAATTATCATAAAACAAAATAAACTCACCAATGTCTATCACAATCGCCACTTTCGTATGCCTGGATAATGTGTTATTCTTGACACCAAGGTCCTAGACTACATTTAAAGAGACATTCACTTTTTTTAAGTACAGTATGTTTCATAAAAGGTATAATACCTACCCTATTTTGAAGCTGAATCTACCCTATTTTATTTTAGGCGATCAAACTCTTTACAAAGTATTATTACTTCTAGAGTGACCTTTTAGGATGATCGCGATGGAATAGCACAGTTAAGTTCACTATTTCTTTTATTATTTCACATTGCCAGAGAAGGCCTGTTTCCAAAAATCGGATCATGAAAATATGCATGAAACCCTTTTAAATCCTAAATCTTACATTAGCTTGCGAAATATCTTGTGGTCCTGTTTGCGACATAACAGAGAACGTTTGTGGATGATTAATGACCAAAGCAAAAGAAGTTAATGGGATCCATTTTGCAAATATACGTACTTTAACATTACCTTAATGAAACGCGTTACCTGTATTGCTATTGATAAAATTAAGGAAAAGACTATTTACAGTTGAGCAAAATGCAAAATAAATGTGGGATTCGATAGTGGCTAACTGTTAACCAGTGTTGTATTTTAATATTTTTCAGTTTTATTCTTTCATTTACACTCAAATACTTGATTCCCTTGATATAATGTATTAACAAAAATAAGGTTGTGACATTTAGTACTTGATATCCTCGGCATATAGAGCAAAAGAACTCGGCGTGAAGATATGAAGGCGTGTATGTGTTCCTCATTAAAATATCAAACTTTGGATTTTTTTCAAATTTAACACGTCCACTGGAACCAACTGGAAGTTAAAGAACGTTTGCATTTTAATTATTTATTTTATCCGGTTATGGTGGTGTTGAAGCTTAAAACACAGGTCAGTACACCCTCTGCTGCGATAAAAAAAATATTTTCTATCACTAGCCATTAAAAGTTACTTCAACGTGCATACGAGATCACGGGTGACATTAGCTAGATTTTTCTATGTTACCAAATAAAATCAGTGAATAATTGAGCAGTTCTGTACGTCATTTACGGATTTAGTATTTTTTTTAAATGGAAGAGTTATTCCAATTTGGTGTTAATCAAATGAGGCATCTTAACAAGATCTTGTAAATAAAAATAACTACTACAATATTAATTGGGTATATTATTTTTCAACTGACAGGAGCCTACTATCGATGACGAGAAAAATAAAACAGGAAATTACCAAGGACAGGAGAGAAGTCATAAACGCAATTTTTTCATGAAGTATCTTAAATTATGATGAGAGATAAAACGATGAGATGATTATGCATACCCTGACCTACTTTAAGCACGAAAATAAGCACTTGAGTTTGGAAACAAATAATTTATTTCATTTTCTAATTTTTGCTATCCCAACTAGCCTACCTAGTTGTCATCGTGGTACCCCATAGTCTAAACAACAAGTTGGTATCTGAAAAATATATGCGAAAGTCTAAAAAGTGTGAGCAAAGTCTTATTTGATAAGGGTTAAACTCTATTGTAACATTTTAACAGTATATGTCTGACTTTGGCAGGCGTCGCAGTTATGGATTTCATAGCAAGCTACGTAAGGCCCGATGTAAATGTTGTTAGAAGTTAGTGAGTTTTTGCATTGTTGAAAACGTAGGTCACACTTTAAGTTTAGCGTAACTTAAAAAAATAACATGTAATGACAAAAATATTATGTTTATTGCTTTTCAAAATAATCTCTTTTACATTTTAAACATTTTTTCATGCGATCAAACCATTTTTAAAATAGGAAGACTACAGATCTGATGGCAGGTTTAATACGTGCTGATTGAACGCTATCACTGCCTCTTCGGAGTTGGTAAAAGTAAAACCTCTCAACAAATCTTTGATTTTAGGGTAAAATATAGAAATTGCATCGTGCTAGGTCGGAGCTACGTGCAGGGTGAGTGACAAAATGTACTCTTTTGAAAGCTAAAAATGATTTTGTTTTGTTGGCTATGTGTAAAGAAGCGTTATCATGGTGTAAGTCCTACACCGGGTCTCATCTGTGCAATTCCACTTGAAGATCAAAAGAGTGTTAATGCCGAGTGGTATTCTACCATTTACCATTTCTTTTTCGTGTTCAAATCAATAAATCCACGTTTCATCTCCTGTAAACAGTATTGGAACATCAACATCATTAGAATGTCCGTGGTCGTACTTCAGTAGCATCTGTGAGCACCATTACACGCGACCCCGCTTCTGCTTCACTGTCACTTCATGAGGTTTACAACGTCAAGAAACCGCCCTTTACGAAATTTGTCATGTAAAGAAACTCGACCTCTCCCAAATTCAGCTAACCGTCGCCTCAGGGTGCTCAAACAAAGTGTTTCTCTCCACAGTCTGGCGGAAAAAAATAAATTAAAAATAAAAAAAATCCCCCCCCCTGTCTCTCTCTCTCTCTCTCCTTCTCTCCTTCTTCTAATCTCTACCAATCTCTATCAATCTCTAACAATGTATATCAATCTCTATCAGTGTCGATCAATGTCTATCAGTATCTATCAATATCTATCAATCTCTATGAACCTCTATCAATGTATATCAATATCTATCAATGTCCATCAATCTCTATGAATCTCTATCAATGTATATTAATCTCGATCAATCTTTATCAGTGTTGATAAATGTCTATCAGTGTCCATCAATCTCTATCAATGTCTATCAATCTCTACGAATCTCTATCAATGTTTATCAATCTCTATCATCAGTGTCTATCAATATCTATGTCTCTCTATCTCTGTCTGTCTCTCTCTATATCAGACAGAAAAAAACATGCAACAAACAAACAAACATTACATCTCTAAATAAAGTAAATCGACAAAATAATGAGATGATAGAAATTCAAATTGTTCCGATTAGCTAGAAGTACTAAACTTTTAGAGTGCCCCATGTATGTCAAAATGAATCCATCCATGGCAAAACGTATTTAGTGATTTTTTGCAGTTAACGAGTTGGTTGCGCCGATTTGAATATGAAAATATGTGAGTGACAAGTGTCATATCCTAATTCCTATCCCTAGTTTTCCCGCTTCCACACCTCGCTATATGGGCGCTAGTGTCGCGTCCAAACTGAAAGAATTCGCGAGAGGCTGCCGCACCGCACCGCAATAAAAATCGCATCGCGGCCCCACATAGATATCGCCCACAATCGCTAAAGACGCTTATATCGCATTTTTCGCCGCGAGTGAATAGAAGATAGTATTGTAGTGAAAATCGGGACACAGGAGAGTACAAAGGTCAGTGACAATTCTTACCTATACCTACCCTTCTGTCACTCATAATCTTGGCATATTTTCCCTGCTGTAAAATACAGTCCACTCTAGTTCTGGGGGTCGAAGTCCAGCTCGACCCACCGGACTAATTATATTTTAGTTATTTTAATTGTTGCTAGTCGTTATAAGTTGTTTTTTTTTTTGCTATTTTTATGGGTGTATGTGTGTGTTAGACACTTAGTGATTTTAGAAGATGCACGACGAGCCGCGAGCTCGTGTAACCGCTCTGTATTTTTTTCTTTGGTGCTACATTAAGGACAAAGTGATTGTTGGTGAGTGTCTTAATGCTAAGTCATGCATGACGGAATTAGTGCTTTTACGTGATTGCGTTTAGAACATACACAAGATCCCACAACAATGTCTTGGCTTCAATTGGAAACGCACCAATCTGTCAGCGGGTTGGTGGGGGTTATTTTGAACCTTTTTTTCTCTGAAGCACTAGCAATTGAGGCAAGTACGTGGTTTTGAAAATTTGTTACCTACGAAAGTACCAACAACAAAAACCCATTTATTTCTAAATATGTGTAATCAGTATTTTTTGTGTTCAATTAAGAAATTCGGTATAAATTAAACGACTATATAGGTACGTAAGAGTACAATTTTCTGCGATGCGTATGTATCGACCTCATAGTAGGTAGGTACCCTTTTTTTTTTTAACGAGTGGGAATCCTCATGGATACCCGCCACTTTCGGGGGAAGTGACGGGCTATGCCGGACTCCTACCGGCTAAAACCACTCGGTGACCGTCCTCTGTGCGTATCGGGTGACTGCGGGATCTCCGAAGAACGCACCGCTGTCACCCTTACACCTGCCCGAAGGCTCATCCGTTCAGAAGCCTCCCCCTTCTGATGGCATCACTTTGACGACAGCAGCATGGGGTCACACCATGCTATGCTGCCCTATTCGTCGCCCGGTACTACAGGGCCCAGTAGGTAGGTACCCACAGCTCACAGCACACGGTTTGATGATTACAATTAGTTCGCTATACATATCAGGTTGCAAAACTGCTAAATCGGTAACCGCTTAATTCCGACAAAAACCCTATAAGGAATGTTGAAGTCTGATACGTATCTAAACTAGCAAATAAATTTTCGTTACGGTGTAAATTACACTCTGGATACAAAAATTTCAAGTAGTTATCGCATCGCGCCGGGAAAAATGAACCAATTTATACTTTTTTTTCTATAACTTATTGACAGGAGGACGTTCTTATGATGAGAAACTCTGGAAAAATTGCAGGGAAAACGGGATAAATGATTCGCACAAACTATTAGCAACTGTTAATGTCAAGCGATACAAAGTTTGTCCGGACATTAGGTTAGCATTAATTATTTTATCGTACTACCTATACGTTTACCATCTCATTATTAACATAAATACTAGAATAAAGTTGATATTATAGTCACAGTGTAATAAAAACTAGAATACCAGGTTAAGCCTTGTAGTACTTTAGTCCACATTTATTAATAAGACGGTACATGATCAGTTGTATTTGCTCGTATAATTATAATTAATATCTCTGGACAAATTACTACGTGGCGTATTCGTTCGGGTCGTAAGATACATGAAAGAGTTAAAAGGGCCAGACATACAGGCAGACAGACAGACAAATGAAACGTAACACTACTCGTTTTGCGTCGGAGGTTAAAAAATAAATAAGGAAAGTTTTCGAACAAAAAAAGTCAGGTACATGCGTTAGTGAAAAATATGCAATCCGACAAAATTTAAAACTTGTCAGATATTAACAGTTTGTCACAAACAACAAGCGTTTGGAGCTACCCTGTTTTTTCCGTTTTCATTTTAGATTTATATTTTAATTTTATTAGTAATATATCTTAATATTTATTAGGTTCTTGTGCTTCACTTTAGGTTATATAATATTTTATATTTACTGTCTACTAATCATTTTGAATATGTATATTATATTACTACGTTTATTTATTAATAGTTTAGGCGGTATATTCTAAAGCAATTATTCTATCAA
>NJDC01009719.1:22474-41612 GCA_002245475.1 Calephelis virginiensis
CCCGTCACGGGTATGGGGAGGCGTTAAGACCATTTGTTAAGCATTCAATGCATAGGCTATTTATCTCGTTAACATTGTCGGGATCCTCTGTCAATAGTGCGATCCTCTCGACTATCTATCAAACAGTAATTCTTACCGTCATCTATGTATCAATTGAAAAGGGACAATTTTTCATAGATATTTTGATTATAACATTTTATATTGATGAGGGTTAAGAACATCTCAAGGATTTTTAAAGGTTGTAGAAATCAAATAACATTATTTTAAAGAAGATGGAAGGCAAAAAAGCAAACGGACTTCCCCGTGTTGGTCCGGGATCCTTCGCAGAATAGACCATCGGCGTATCCTGCCAGGTAGCTCGTAAAAGGCAAGCATAGGCTTACCGTTACTAACACCATGAAATCCTACTAGGTGGTAGGGTTTCGCAGCGATTCGCGCTTATGGGTACCACCTCCTTACCTATTCCTGCCACCATAACGTCGAATGCCTTCCGTTGACGTGTTCTAATTCGGAGGGTAAGGTAGCCGGTAAACTAACTGTTGCTTGAGGCTAACATCTCTAACTCAGGTTAGAACGCACCATTATCACCTTTGGTGTATCTAGGCTTCGTGAATTTCTTACCATCACGAAATGCGTCTGCTTGTTTGCCTTCTATTATCGTAAAAGAAAACAAAAATCCTCAGCTATAAATTGAAAAGAAGTAAGTGGGGCGTTAAAACTTGAAGCTGTAATAATTTAATTGCTAGAATAGGAATACAGAACCATTTTTTTTAACATTTTCCAATAAATGAAATTATAAAGAAAATTACAGTTTCAAATTAGATACACCAAAGATGACATTTGCTAAATACAAATAAAACTTTAAAAAAAAACTAGTGCCTAATGAAATAAATAATAGATTATCTTGTAACAGTTTTAAAAAGGTACTGAACCTTATTATTTCGGTTTAAAAAGAACTAAAAAGTCATTAAATATTAGTAATAAAAATCGGTTTTTTCGCTAACCAATTTTAGTTACTGCATCAAAACATAGCACAAACTACCTTCAAGCTGCTACAACTGACCTCAGACACTCTCTAGGTAAAATAAAGGTCATTTGTCCCGCTGAAATATTTTAAAAGCAAGGTTCGGAAAAAAAAATAAACTTGATGGATACTGTACAACTTCTTTTCTCTCGTAGTGGCCAGCGTCGAGGTGGTACCTGTATATTACCGAGGAAAGATTTTCTTTATAAACCTCTTGAAGTTGAGGTAATAAATTATAATTGAACAGTATTATGTATTTGTTGTACATGTGAATAGACAAGTTCTAAGTGAACTGCTTTAGCAAAGCATACAAATCTGGGGCTATAGTTCAGAACATGATAATTACTAATTCCTTACTTTACAGGACAAGCAATTAAAATTTTGAGACATCTACAGGCCGCTATTAAAATATGAGAAATAAAATAAATACTTTTAAAATTAAGCTAATAAATTATTACTTATTTGTAAAAATACTTAACTTTCATTGTATAATGCGAAGTATTAATGTATTTTTTTTTTCTTTTTTTAAAAACTGTTGCACTTATCACACTGTGATCAAAAGAAGTAGGTAGTTGTCGTGTTATGATCTTAAATAAAACATATATTTAAGCGAGAAAACTTTATTTAAATTGAAAAAAAATAATAAAATAATAGTAATAATAATTTCTCATAAGAAAGAATAATTTTAATTCAGGATCGGAACTATAATCACTTATATCTGATGTGTCTACTACGTCATTTTCGGACTTCATTACATTCTTATAGAAATCATGGTACACCGGATCAATGTATAGTAATAAAAAGAAAGAATATCCTTATGTTTTTCTTTATTTATTAATAATAGCTGATTATACGCCTTACTAATTTCCATTATTGGCATATTGTTGTAACTGGATCTGACTTTCCTCTTCATGTGACATATTTTAAACTCGTCCTCCACTCGCAGTGAATACTTAAAAGAAAAACAACAAGGATGTGTTTTCTCCACACGTATCCAAAACATTTTACGCCACAGAAAAGGGTAGTTGTTCTGATCTTTGGTCTTTTTTATAAGCGATTGCTTTAGAATGCTTAAAAATGCCAACACGTCGTCTTGTGAAAGTTCTATCACAGTGAACTTACTGCTGACCATTTTCACAAGCATATACCAGACATTTGGAATTGAAATGCTTCCATTATACTCGTATTTCTTCAAGGTACGCTCGATTGAGGCATGGACTGACCATGCAACTGGAGTACTTGCCGGGCTAAGCAGAGATCGTAAAATACCCTTCTGAGCTACTGGAGTACTTGACGGGCCAGGCAGATATTGCAAGATATCATGCTGAGCTAATGAAGTAGGTTCTCTCACATTTTGTTTCACAGCCAAATCCTAAAATGAAAAAAAAAATATGTTAGACCTTGAACGAATAATATTAGCACTCATCATTTAAATAGTAATTATAATATATATATATATTAATGTTCCTTTACTGGTGAAATAACGAAAACTAACAATTAACTAGCAAGTGTCCAATCCAAATAAAATCACCTATCGCAATAAAAGTTATCATAATCTGATTAATATTTAGTGCAATAGAAATATTTTGCATTTAGTTATCCTGATATGACCAAACGAAAGATCATCTTTTGGCGATTATGCCTAAATTATTATGTCATATTGAGTAAAAATGCACTTATCAATCTGATCTATGACCACAGAAATATAGCCACATAGCCTTTGGATGTGCAGCTTCTACGTATACTAGATTGATTTATTTCAAAGGGAACGCAATAATCAATGCCGACAGTACTAAATACGGTAGCTCCCGTTCTCCTATCAAAGGGCAAATATCCCAGTAATTGTGAAGCAGCTTCAGTTTTGAATCTATAACATTTTGTGAATTTGTTTTCAATTATTTTCGATTCTCTATTGCAGTTAGCAATCCAACTCCTTAAACTTAAACTACTCATAGTTAACTTAAGACCTGCATGCAGTAAATCTAAGTGTTCACTAATGCAGTATTCCGGAATATTTTTGCAATATAACTGGAAATATTTATAACATTGGAATTATTAGTATTAGTATTTTAGTGTTATATAGACTTGTCACAAGTGCCTCTTGTAAGGTGAATGTGAATAAAATATTTCTATTGTGTTCTATTCTATTGCGTTTTGTGACCAACCAGATATTCTGATTATATTTTTACCATCAATAAAGCGAGCTAATCATTTTAAGAGAGTTTTAATATGCTTATTATTTTTAATATACAATATGATTGCATTTGACAACTGGACTAGATGAATAACTAATATCAGCATGAGAAGACGGACCGTTCCACCATATGGTGAGCTTACCAATATCTGCTGCATTGATACATCTAGATATACAGTTTGCTTTATAGTATTTTCACGCCCATATTCCTGAAAATTTAGGCAGAGACACAACCAAGGCACCCATCCTAACAATGCTTCAAATGTGAAGCGAAACGTACATTGAATTTTTAGTATGTCTATTATTTATTATTGGTGCTAATAAAACAGTTTTTTGGTTTGTCTGGTGTGGAGCTGGATTAATTTGGAGTTTTTGGATTCTGGTTAATCCAATCAATACGCTTTGTCTTTCTTGTTTTGACGCGCCACAATACAGCTATTTAGGTATAATACATTTTGGTATGCTCAATTTGTAGGTGCGTAAGTTTTTAATATTTTTGATTTATCTTAAATATCAGACAGTTATGAAATCTTGTCAGATAACATGGACTTTTTTACACAATTCTGTCACTTACAACCACATATTAGCAGTCTCACAGACCGCAATTATTATTATAATTCATATATTTCCATGTGTGAGAGGCGTGCGCCACATAAAATTCACGCATTTTCTATATACATCATTAATTATCGCGTTTGTGCTCGGCATGTTTGTGCATAGGCATCTTAGATTAGGGTTAGTAAAGTATTCATGCAACTACCGGTCATAAGGCTAAACATGTCAAGAAAGGGAAATACTGGGTATTATTCAGGATCAGGACGGCTCCTACGCGCTGATTGAGAAATTTAATAGTACGTTCACTTCTAAATTTCTCATTAAGCGCGTCTAAAATTTACATCTGCAAGGTAAATTTGTGATTCAACTTGCATTGTCAAATATTAGGGCATGACAGTAATAATATTCTTTGGTGCGTATGTATGTGTTCTTTGTGACGCATTTTGAAGTAGTATGTTTCCAACAATCATCCGTTTTCGTTGTCCGGCGAGTGTTGCTGAGCATACGACAGACGGTACTAATTTTGTCAACAGAGGCCTACAGGATAGCAAGGTGGCTTGCAGGCGTATTATCAACTGACCTAGATGTGTGCTATGGAGGGTGACATATTGAAGAAGAACATCAGTTAGCCCTAAAAATTAGCTTAAAAGGGATTTTTTCAGGATATATCGTTTCCTTTAGCGTAATGTGAATTGAACCACTACCCTTCTTTTCATTAAAACCATAGTTAAAGCCTGACTACGACAAGTCACGAAATTTTAGTGGCCAAGACTATTTCTTATAAACTTCTGTATAATATAACCTTGGTGAAATCAGCAACTTGTTCAAGTTTTGCAGCCACGCAAAGTCGCTAAAATGCATTATGTGAGTATGTTTTGTGCAATGAATCCTGCAACAGGACAGGAATCAGGTCAGACATTGGACTCATTTTCTACAAAGACCCATTATTAACATCCAACCTTTAAAGACTGTGCGCATGACATATTTAAAGTCACCGGTTTTACATAAAATGGATTTTTTAGGAAACTAATAAACATTGCAGCATAAATTACAATACAATATAAACGCCTAGCTCTAGAGGAAAAGAGAGCTGGCATCATAACCACCACTTTACTAAGAAAAGTCACCTGTATTTAGTCTCTTTCAACTTTTTTCTTGCTTATGTAAGGGGCAGCGAACAAGTTCACGGCTCTCCTGGTGTGTAATACCTATTGTGCAAGTATACCAGCTACCCTATCATCCGGACTGGAATATCACTGAGTCATTACGGTGGCGGCAGGAATAGGTTAGGCGATGGATCCCTACCAGGGCAATGTTGTGTTATCTCCTATGTTATAAAGAGACTATGATAAAAGGCTAATGATTTCTATTGTTTTAATGTTAAAACTTTATGATTAATAATAACATCAACTGTATGGTCACTTGTGTAATCATTACTTTAGTGGGTGTAAAGTAACATACATACTTATAATAATATTTTATGTTTGTTTTTAAAATATCAAATTACATATCCATTGTTAAATATATAAGGTCTTTTCAAATTAGTGCACGATATTTTACCTGCACATTCTGAATATACGACTGAATCAGTAAAAAAAAATCGGACTTAAAATAAATTAATTACAGCATTTAATGACCCGTCCGCGTCACCCGCGCGACGACACGTGTCCTATCCCAAAGTTAGGCTTTGAACTGATCGGTCATAAAAAATTAGTGAATGTAGGCGTGTGGTGAAGATAAAAATCAGGCTTAGGTATGTACCTAACAACAAAAATGATTTACGTACCTACCTATTCACACTATTAAATCCATATTTAAACATATCCACCATTGTAGGTAGGTACTCAATGCAAAACTTAGCACGGTTGTTGATGTGTCTTTAAGTATTGTTCGTAGGTTCCTATTTTCCTATAACTTTTTAAGGCAAGGTCAGTTCAACTGTACGGTTCACTTTCAACTTCAGTCAAATCTTTGACCCTACCCACATGAAGAAGTCGGGAGGCGTCAGGTCAGGTCAGGTGATTACACTAGCCACCCTCTATTCAATTTTCACCATTGGAAAGGTACTAATGAACACTTCGCGAAAGATAAACGCAAACACAAACAAAAACCTAACATACCCCAAACGCGATCAAACATCAACTGCTTCGAAAAATTACTGTATTATAAATAATAATTCGTAAGAAGCGCCCCCGTACGGAGCGCGGGACGGGGCTCGACGAAGGACGAGCAAAGGGGCAAGCGCATCGATACTTGACCTTGATCAGAACTTAAAACTATGATTTTTTATGACCTAGCAACAACTGCTACTTTCTCGGCTAATTATTACCTAGGTAAGTATTACATATTAAATTAAAAAATAAAATACTGGACCGAGATATTTGTACTGTGTGATATGTAAAGTTTTTTAACTGATTAAAATTTAAATAAAACAAAAACATTAAGGGTTTTTACAAATTTAACATGTAATAGTACATTACATAATACCTAGTAGCCTGTAGGTACAAATAAACATTAAGTAGCTAGATAGGTACATTGTCCCGCGGCAGCCGTGAGACAATCAGCTGCTTTCAAGAGTTCGTTGACCGCCATGCGTTATAGCGAGAATTAATTCTTGTAATATTTTATTTATTTTTCGTTTTAGATTTTTTTTATTATTTTTAAATTTCCAGACACGCATTCCGAGCCCATACTTAAAATATCGTGAACTAATTTAAGAAAGCCCTGTATATGTCGGAAGGTGATATGCGAGGTGTAGATACGGTGGTCATCACTTTGGTTGGCACAGCAGTTGGCGCGACTGGTGCATGAGTGGCTTGTGTCTTATCAGTTCGCAAACCGATACTAACAATAAACATAAACAACCGGTGCACTCGCAGGTGTTTTCTTATCGAATTGTTTACCCCTGAGCGACCATGGTTTTGGAAGGAACACCAAATGTAGACCTCGTAGTGTTTGGACCGCTGCCTTGCGCGAAGGTTGCCACTGCTAATAGTCTCTTTCTGTCATTGGTTGACAAAGAAACACTTCAAGATCGTAATCGTTATTTTAATTGTGATTTGGGCCCAGGTTGTGAGCCATTCGGGGTGCTTGGGTTGGTTGGCACTCACGCTGAGGGATGGGTTGGAACCCCCTGCTTCCCTCTTTGGAGGGTTTGCGTACACACGCGTCCTGTGGACGTGTTTACGTAATGTTGTCATAGTAGAATTCTTTTTCCCTGTTCACGATGGATTTTTTTAGCAAACGAATATGCGTACGCTATATTTGTTTGTGGAATTCGGATGTCAGGATCAATTGGATTACATGTGATAGCTTTGTTTAGACAGCAGAATCAATACAATACAGTAACAATATATAAGGATCTACTGTTTTCAATAATTGATTTCAATTTTGTTTATGGAGGTCAATGATAGCTGCAGTTGCCTTAATTCATTTTCATAAATTATTTGAACAACAGAAATAATGTAAGCATCAGATCAATTTAGTTAAGTGTTGACATCATATATTCATTTCCATTCTATGTAATTAATAAAAGTACCTATAAATTACACAAATTTTGATAATTGATGCATTATTTAACAACTCTAAAGAAATTTCTTAATATTGTAGTTAGTAATACGTCGCCATTAGCTTTCTAATAGTTCTTCCCACGTCATAATGAAATTTATAAATAAAACTTTTTTTTCTGAAAAAATCCTTACATTAAAGTTCTTTCTAAGAATTAAATTTTTGTTTGGTCAATATTCAAACATATCTTCAAAAAAATGACTAAATTTATTTTTAAAAATTGTCTGTGTGTTTTATGGCTTGACTCTGTTTGTGATATATTTTTACAACCACTCAAAAACTTGGAAAGTAACAGTGTTTGGTGCACTTACACTAGTAGAATTTATGTACAGCATTTTAGTATCAGTCTTTTATCGAGAAGAGAAATTTTTACTATTTATTTCGAATCTTAATTTCATTGACCAAATTACAAGTTATAACAAGAATAAAACGAGATCAGACATTACTCTTAAACTTTTTTCATTTATTATTATAATAAAATATTTGTCAGAATTATGTTTGTTTTACAACGAATTTCTTTACATTAATCGTTTTATTTTATTAATAGCTATGACTTCAAATTACTTACGTTTCACGATTACAACATACAAGTTTGAATTGTTTTGGAGAAGATTTCAATTCCTCGTTTCATTTTTACAAGAACAGTACAAGACACAGAATGATTTTCAGAAAATCCAATGTATAAAACAGTTTATCTATTATTACGACCTTCTACTAGACAACATGGAAATGACGAATAGTGAGGTTACGCTTACCGTGAGTAATCTATGCGTTGTTGACATTGAGAAGAAATTATTAATACTAAAAAACTAGAATCAATTTAACATATCTGTATGTATATTGGCCGACACCTTTTGAATCCCGTATTTTTTTTTAAATAGCTAGGTATGTAATTTTAGCCAATAAGTAGTCGGCTTAGGTATCAAAATTTAAATTATGCTTGTGGAAAGCCAGCATTGCCTACTAGCAGCGAATCATTTATTTAGTTAACATTTTTAATAATAAACATGTACTTTTATCCTTTTTTAGATATTTTCTGGGATAATTATTTTGGCGTTAAAGTTAACATATCTTCTTGGATACAGCATAATAAGTTTTTCAAACAGGGTAAGTCTATTGCTCTAGTTTTTATTTATCTTATAAACATAAAGGGTCAAAACGTCTTGCAAACCTATGTCTAAAAACGTTTGTCAGTTGTAGAATAAAGACTCGCTATTAGGGATATCGAAGGTCGAGCAGAGTTTAAGTATGAGGAACAAATATGAAAACACAAGGCTGATAGTGATAAGAGATTCAAAACTTTTCACAAAATGAGAGAGAGGAGGCGAAAATTATAGCATTTTAGTTTGAGATATTTGAAATTTCCAGGAAAATTTGCGAATAGCGATATCAAGTACCATAGAAGCATTTCTAAGTTGCGCTTCTTGCCTCGCTTCAGCCATTATAGCGGAAATGATTCTTCATGAATTTGAAAAAATTCAAAAGATACTTAGCAAACAACTCGTGTCCGATCAAGGTAAAAATAACAAGTTTTTATTAAAAAGTAGTAATGTAACAGTTATGTAGACTCGCTTTTGATTATATATTTTCAAAGAGTAACTTAAATAAAAAAAATACTTATTTCTGCCACAGAGACATGCAGGTTGTAAAATGCTTGCATAAGGACATATAGGTACGATAGTATAACAAGGAGGATTTATATATATTGCATACGCGCATATACATGCATCTACATCTACATACATAGGAGTTTGGACAGCCCAAATGTTCAAAGTTCCAAAAACTAAAAATGTTCACCTTGATTTTTGACTTTGCGTGATAATCTTGGTTTCCTCATTCCCAATTGCACAAACATGACTTAGACCAGGGTTTTTTTTAAATAATGAGTACCAAGGGGTCCAAAGCATGATTATCAGGAGCCTGGGCATTTCTTTAACATTTAATTGAACAAAACAAAAGTAGCCTAAAACTTTAATTTCAGCACAATTACTCACCAGCCGAACTTCGCCACAAATATCGGCCTACATCTACCGTAACGACAATAGGCAGACGAATAATATACTAAAAAGCTCAATGTATTATGCTGAAAAAAAATTTATAGTATAGAATTTATATGAAATACATTTAAATAAAATATTCATATATGTTTTGATATTTCTTACAAATTTTAATTATTTTTTTAGGTGAAGAAAATTTACATCGAAGCCTACACACAGCTTTAAAATATATTGAGATTCGAGGACCAAAGTACAGCGTTTGGCGAATTTTCACCATTGATATAAATTTGTGTTTTTGTTTTATACACTTGATATCAACGTATGTCATTATATCAGTCCAATTTATTTAAATATTAGTAAAAACTCAGTTGCCATGAGATCCGTGAGTCTCTAGAAGAACATGAGCAACTCTACATATACATAATATGTTTATATTTAAAGTTGAATACAAGCGTTTAAACAACAATAATTTCTAAAACATTTTAGAATTTACTCCTGACTATTTTCGTTTTAAAAATGTCAGCAAAAGAGTCGAGTTTCAAAGTTTGACAATAATGCTTTCATAATCTGTGATAACGCCACGTTTAATTAAATATTTTTGTCTAATATGAAACTCGCAAAACAAACTATAAATTATTTATCTAAAAGCAGCGCTGTATTTAATATAAATAATAGATGTACCTCAAACTCCGCATTTTCCAAAATGAAAAGCGATTTTGCAAATCTAACAACAACAAAAAAAATGACTTTGAAACCATATACAAATAATTCATTCCCCATACTTTCTTAATAAAATATGTACTTTTCTACAATAGACTGCTCAGTGTTATTAGAAGTCTACCTTTAAATAAGTATAAGAATGTATAAAAACAAAATTGTGTAAGAAAGGCTATCATAAAATCTCATAGTATTTAGAAGACGAACATGCTTGGGAATAGATGCTTGAATCTCGCACTTCAATTTGAAATGTATTTTGCAATACTTTTTATTTAAGCTGTAAATATGTAAAATTATGTTGTAATTTGTATTTTATTTTATTTATAATGTTACCATTGTGTGTGGGACCAATGTGGGACGCGCACATGTACCACTTAAATGGGTCCACGTGAATAAAGTTTTTTCTCATTTTATTTCCGGTAAAACTACATTGCCACAAAATGCTCGAGCGCCTCAGATTTAATTTTGTACAGATTTAGTTGCTAGTCGTTCTAAAGAAAATCTGAAAATTATGTGAAGAAAAATTGTTAAAATGACGGTTAAAAAACATTTTGTACTTTTGTTACAATTGTATGACTTGCTCATTTCCGTATGTAGGTCGAACTGAAATCATCAGATAATTAATTATCTATCACTTAAATTAAAATTGAAGTATACACAATTCTGCATGTGCTTAATATACTATGTATTAAACTGACAAGCTCGGATTTTCTAAAGATCTATTGTTTCCACTTATGGGCCCCCAACACATTTTATGGTGAGGGATCATTATTTTTTAGTGATGTATTTCCCATGTAATTTTCTGATGCAACTGATTCACCGTTCAATCACTATTAAGTTAGATGAAAAAGCACAGAGTGGTAATAAGTTGTAAGGTGTGGACTGCAGTAAGTGTGAATAGTTTTTAAAAGATAAAATTAGGTTGTTTTATTAATAAGTGTTTCACAGTTATTTTGTAAAGAGCGATTTGTTTTTATTTTATATTCGATTGTTTAGTACTATAAACAATATTTATTTCTACAACAAAAATATTTTTATCGAATAAACTGTCAAAAACTAAAACCAAACCAAAATTACTATATATTATGGTATATTACAGTTGCTATATTTAGATCATATTAGCTGAGCTGACCGACGTTGTTCTGTCGTAACTCTAAATATTGTTTTTTTTATGAACCATCTCCTGACAATAATTAACACAACAAAAATAAAATTAGTATATCTGGTCAATCCTTTCAAAAGTGATGCGATAATTAGGAAAACAAGAGTCAATTTTAATATAAAACATTTTAACCTATAACCACGTTTTTATAAAGTGCATTTCCAAAAATTCATAAAATAATTCAACAGCTTCTTTTTTTCCTATTCCACATTCACACATCTGGAGGAAGATGCAGCTGTTTAAATTAATTGTGCCAATCTTAAAAAAAGTCTTGTGCCTATTGTTGCTTTAATGTGCATATACGTGTATGTATATTAAAGAATGTCGTGTTAGTTACATTATTTATAACTCAAAAACGGCTGAACCGATTTGACTCTAAATCTATAACAAGGTAGCTTAGAACCAGGAGACGGACTTTTTATCCTGTTGGACTGTAGGATAAAAAGTACAACTAGGAAAAACAACATTTTTATTTTTCGGATACAAACTGTATGGATGGAACAAAGTTCGCCGGAGCAGCTAGTCTGTACAACATGTCAGAAGAAAACAAGCTTATTGTGAGTTTTTATCTAAAATGATCCCAAATACCTCACGAAACCCGCCACATACTTTCGGAATAATTCCGTAAACACCAATCGAAATCGCCTCTGAGGTCTAGCGGTTCAGTTGTTGGACTTGACTGCAAGAGGTCCTGGGTTCGAATCTCGCAACAAAAAGAAAATTGGGTTTTTCCAATTTTCTGATAAAAAAAACGTTGCTCGGGGTTTGATATGTGCCCGGTTGGCGATAGACTTGCCACCTGTCACATTGTGGGACTTAGTGTCTTCGGCTAGTCGTGGGTACCCTGGTTGTGCCTCTGCCTACCTCTTCGGGGATAGGGGCGGGAAGATACCAATCAAAACGCAATTTCAGACGCAGTAAATTTAAAGATCTAAAGACCTATTATAAACTTTACGTAATTTTTCGTACGGAATTTGTGCGGATTGGCTATGTACAAACTTTCGTTTCGATTTTTCATAACGAAATTCCATAACAGAATTCCATACGTATTTGGCGTGTCTAACAAAATAGTCCCTGATTGTTGATCGCCTCTGTGGTCTCGGCGTCGGACTTGACTGCTGGAAGTCCCGGGTTTGATCCCCGAGGCGGGCAACAAAAAAAATTGGAAAATGTATATTTTCAATTTTATAATCAAAATAACGTTGCCCGGGAATATGTGCTCCTGTCTATCATATTGTGGAACTTCGTATCTTTGGCTAATCAATGCGTGCCCTAGTTGTGCCTCTACCTACCCCTTCGCGGATATGAAGGTGTTTCATATTTTTTTAGAATATTTCTATCGATAACCAAGCTATTTTTTTTAAACCAAGTTTCTATTGTATTTGTATAAATAAAAGTATTTTATTTGCGGTTTTTGGAAATTAGCTACAATTAAAAATTGCAGCCAATATTATTTTAATTCAATTTGCTTTGAAAAGCTTGCTTTAATTTACGCTGTCTGTTTTTGGACTTTTTCCCTATTTTTTTAATAATGTGTTTTGATTCGGAAGGTGTAGCCTGTTAAAAGCTTTTGTTTAACTTGCAATGTATGTATGTTAGTTCGGGTGGAATCTTCTAGCTCAATTTTGAAGCAGATATCTTCAACCGATTGAGCTGAAATTTTGTATACAGGTTTAATTTTGATGATAATGCACGATAAAATACGTTACGTCATTCTAAATACAAAATGGCGGACAATTCAAGATGGCGGAATAGTTATTCTTAATGCACTTTTAGAATATAGGTGTCAAATGAAAGGGCTCGTCGAGAGCGCCTCGAAAAATAATGTAACGTCATTCTAAATCCAGTATGGCGGATCATCCAAAATGAAGGAATAGTTATTTTTAATGCACTGCTAGAATACAGGTATCAATTAAGAGAGCTCATTGAGACCAACTCAAAAAATAATGTGACGTCATTCTCAATTCAATATAGTGGACTACTTAAGATGGCGGAATGGTTATTTTATTCTTCACTTCTGCAATATGGGTGTCAATTAAAAGAGCTTTTTGATACCAACAAACCAACAAAATAATTTGACGTCATTCGCAATCCAATATGGTGGACTACTTAAGATGCCAGAACGGTTGTTTTATTGCACTTCTACAATATGGGTGTCATACGAAAGGGTTTGTTGAGAGCAATTGGACAAATAATATGACGTCATTCCAAATTCAATATGGCGGACCATTTGAAATGGAGGAATAGTTATTTTTAATGCATTTCTATAATATAGGTATCAAATTAAAGAAATTTGCCGAAAATAATAAAAAATAATGTGATATCACTTCAAATCCAATATGGTGCACCATTAAGGTTTTTTGTGCTTTCCTGTAATGAGAGGGATTGCTAATAAACAAAATATTTTTGAAACATTTTTGAAGCCAGTAACATCGATTCATTTGTGTGATTTGGAGGGATGGTCGTCATCAGCATTAATCTGCAACTTTTCTAGGAGAAGGACAGCCCTAAAATCAAACCCGGACCTATGTTTCGTCAGGCTCAAGTAAGCTTTAAGCTGAAATAAGGGCGCATTCTTGGTCGCATTCATCATCCGAACACCCAAGTCAAAGTGAGGCCGTGCCGAGGGCTGAGTGACATCGGGGTTTAACATGATGTCATAAACGTACCACGTTAAGGCACCTGGGTGAACGCTGCTATATATAAGCTTTTACCCTTCAAAATGGTTTTCCCCTGTGTTGGTCCGGGCTCCTTTGCAGAATAGACCATAACGCCAGCGTTTGCCGTTGACGTTTTTCGGTTCGGTGTTTAAGGTAGCCGGTAAACTTACTTATGCTAACACCCCGGCCTAGGTTGGTAACGCACCATTATCACCTTTGGTGCTCTAGGCGGCGTGAATTTATTACCATCAGGAAATCCGTCTGCTTGTTTGCCTTTCAATATCATAAAAAACGGAGCTCTGGAATACTCGACCAGTAAGGTAAAATAATGAGAAGGTCTCCTTGTTGAAGAACGAGATTGTTCGAAATGAACCGGCAAACGACCTTGCAACAGTTATGCCTCGAATGAGATGAACAAACTAAGAAACGCCAGCCCTTAAACCAGCGATAACTAAAACGTTCAAAATAAATTAAAATAAAAAATATTTTTTAGAATAAGTTTTTATTTAAATGCTTTAAAAAGAAGAAAATAACATTTTTTCTTTACAAATACTAGCTATGAACTTACAACCTCATTATACACAACTTATATGAACATCATATCAGGCTTGTTGACAATGTGACTACCTCGAAAGTACGCTATCTTAAATAAAAAAAATATTGAAATAACATTCTCTTTTTTGATGTCAGTTAAAGTGGCTAATAAATTTAGGGTTGTAGCATCAAGCAAATTTGGATTTTCCATTCTTTCAAAATCGACATTATTTACGTTGTAAAAAAATCAGTATCATAGCGTCATAGTGTTGTCCACTACAAAAAAGACACAGGTATCACTATTTGTAAACTTGACATTTACATCTGTCAATTCAGTCTCTGAGATTAAAAAAACAGGCTATAGATTATCTGGTAATTAAAATAGTCATTTATAAGTAAGGAGTAGGCCATTGAAGATTAATCTAATATGGCGTATAGTCGAATTGAAATCAATTATTCATTAGAACAACAAAGATCAATTTATTATAGCGTACGAAATTTACTATATTTTATTATAACGTATAGTTCTAATTGAAATTAATTATTTACTATACCATAAAATATCGATTTATTATATTATGTGAAATTTATTATATTTCAGTTTAGATTATGAAAATTAATTACTTACTTCATAGACAATAAAATATATTTATTATAATGTGTTGTTCTTATTGAAATTTATAACTTACATAATTGATTGCGTTCAATTTGAAACTCTGTCTGTATTTGTTAAATATGAATTTAATTATTTAATATCACCGTCATCATCATCATCAGCCGGAGGATGTCCACTGCTGGACATAGGCGTCACACGTCACAAGTCATAGTCACCAGCCGCTTGTATCCAACGACTACCCGCGACTTTGTTCAGATCATCAGTCCACCAGGTGGGAAATCGTCCAACACTACGCCCTCCGGTGCGGGGCCGCCACTCGAGAACTTTTCTTCCCCATCGGTTGTCGGTTCTGGGAGCAATGTGGCCTGCCCATTTCCATTTCAGCTTGCTGACTCTCTGGACTATGTCGGTTACTCTCATTTTCTTGCGTGTCACCGAATTACGGATTTTATCTCGCAGAGAAACACCGAGCATAGCGATTGTAACATATTTCCTTGTAATATATACATCTTACTAACCTTGTAAATATCTCTGTTTAATTGTCTTCTTTTCTACTATTCATATTAGTTACTTGTAATGCGTACATCTTTCTATCCTTGTAAATATCTGTTTTTGACTATTTGTAATTTTGTGTTGTTTTTACTGTGTTTTTCACAGTTTTTCTCTTCAACAATCTTTTTAAATCACTGAAATACACTAAACTTTACAATATTTGACATCTTCAATGACACTAATGAAAGTTTGAAGATGTCAAATATATTTCTTTTTTATGAGAAAAGAGGACGTTTAGGTGACGTCAAATTTTAATCGACCAATCAGATCGCATAATTTTAAATTAAAAATTCCGGAACAGGTCGAGCCGCTATAAAAGGGCGACGATCCAGCCATCTTGGCATTCTAATTGTGGCATAAGTCGACGGAATAAATAATAAGAAGAAGTTACGGAGGAACTGCTGCCTACTATCTGCTACCTGGTGCTTGCTGTCTGGTGCCTGCTACCTGGTGCCTGTTGTCTGGTACCCGCTCCTCAGTAGTAGACCCGAGGACCCTGAACCGGCGGCAGCTGCCCCGCTGTTGTACTTCTCTGGCCACTTTCCTAGCTGCCCTCTTCTACTGCAGCTCCTGGCTGCTGAGGGAAGGTGCCAAGGAGAACCCTACTCCAGCCGCTGAGGCCTATTGCAGCGGTCCTCCGTACTCCCCTTCATGCTCCCTTCCGTGCTGCGCTCCGTGCTGGGTTCCGTGCTGCGCTCCGTGTTTCGTCGACCAGTCTTTGAGCCACCGACGTATCTCACGCCCATCTATTTTCCCTTTTCTTTAGCCGGCAGAAAACTTTATAGTATACAGTGCACAGACGTTTGACTTTCATTTTAATTTTAAATACAGTATAATTTTTTTTAGATTTTTATTTTAACCTCCTCATAGTATCAGAATTCTCCCTACCAACAGTCAAACTTAAGCAAGTTTGACTGTTTGTTTGTTCATTTTTCTGTTAACATAGTGGTGGGTGGTAGCTAAGCCATCCCCACTACGTTACACGGTCTCCATAGTCCACTGAGTGACTCTGAGCTTATTTAAGACGCCCACATTTATTTGCCAAGTCTCAGTTCCATATCTCATCTCATCAGTAATAGTTAAGGCGGTGGTACCAATCCGGGTGAGTCACTGCGAAACTCTACAATCTAGTCAGATATCACGGTATTAGTGACGGTTAGCCTATGTTCGCCTTTTACGAGCTGCCTGGCAGGAAGGCAGATGGTCTATTCTGCAAAGGAGCCCGGACCAACACGGGGAAGCCTGGACCAACACGGGCAGTGAACAGTTTTGGAGAAATAACGTCTCCCTGTCTCCCACCTTTGTGCATATAGATCGGTTTTGAGCTCTGATCCTGTAATCGGGCCGATATAGCGGCTTTTTCTTACAAACATCTCAACAATTCTATGTATTGATAGTCGATGCGGCACCGCTGTAATTACTGAAGCACCGCCCAAGTTTCAACCAAACCTAAGGTTTTGCCCGTAGTCCACAATGATCATTGCCGGTTTTCAGCTTATTGATGACAGAGACATCATTGAATATGTAGCGTCTGATAGACAAAATGAAGTCTATCTCCTTTTTTGTCAACCCATTTGGGCTAATCCAGGTCCATTTACGATGTGGGTTTTTTCTAAAGAAGGAACCTCCGGACGATAAACCCGACACCGTCCTGGGACAGGGCGTAACCTTCCCGGTGGTAGAACAAGTTACTGGACTTTATCCAAATGTATAATAGAGTCTCAAAAACAGGCATCATTAAAATATATTAAACAGTCTTCTAATAAATGCAAAGCATTATGGGATTTAATTAGGAGTTCTTTTCAAAATAAAATGCTCAAAGAAGAAATTGAAAAAATTAAAATAAATAACTTAGTCTGTACTGATGTTCAAGCAATTTGTAACTATTTTAATGAGTTCGTTATAAACCAGACCAAATCTTGTAATAAAACAGACTAGCTCTACTAGTAACATAAAATTTAATAGTTTGTTCAATCATAATAAAACTATATTTTTGACACCAGTAGATGAAAATTATATTATTAAGGTAACTTATAGTTTGAAAAACACTAGAGCAACTGGTTTTGACAATTAAAGCACAACAATATTTAAAAAGTGTCGCTAGTGTATTATCAAAACCTCTTTTTCATATTGTTAATTTATCATTTTTGGAACGGAAATACCCAGAGCGTTTAAAGCAGTAATTAGCAAGCCATTATTTAAAAAAGGTGATACATGTGATATTAACAATTATCGACCTGTAACGTTAATTCCACTCATTTCTAAGATTTTTGAAAAAATAAGGTATGAAAAACTTTTCAACTAATTACTCCGTTTCAACTTGTTAAAAAATAATCAGTATGGATTTAGAAAAGGCAGGTCTACATTATATGCATGTTTCGGCTTAATACAAAAGGTAACTGAATGTCTAAATATTAGAAAGCATCCACTTTCTGCATTTTTAGATATGAGCAAAACATTTGACTTTGTTTCACATAAAATATTATTACCAAAACTTGAGAGATTGAGGTAAAACTTGGCATTAGCGGTAAAATATTAGATTGGTTTAAAAGCTATTTAGAAAAAAGGAAGCGGTGTGTTGAGATTTCAAAAATAAGTGAAAACCGCAGAAAAGTCTATACTTCAAACTATCTCGTCAATGACTGCGGTGTGCCACAAGGTAGCATTTTAGGACCATTACTTTTTTTAATTTACATTAATGATCTGCTTGATGCTATCAGTCATGATTATATCTTATTTGTTGATGATACAACTCTTCTCATCAAGTGCAAAAATAAAAATGACCTAGTCACAGAAACAGCTAAAATTTTAAACGAAGTAGCAGATTGGTTAAATGAAAATAATCTTAAATTAAATCTAACGGAAACAAAATCAGTTGAATTTCAAACTCATTATAGAGAAATTAAGAAAGTAGATGTTATTTTCAATAACACTATTATAGATAACGTAGATTTTACTAACTTCCTAGGTATAAAAATCGATAAATTTTGCAATTAAAAATAAAATATTGATTCACTTTGTAATAAAATTGATAGGTTTGTATATGTATTAAGAAGAATAAGAGAAGTAGCAGGTCTGAATGATCTTATGATGGATATGTTTCTTCCATTTTGCAATATGGGATCCCCATTTGGGGAAATTCTGTAGACTTAATTAGAATATTTAGAGTACAAAAGAAGTGTATACGGGCGATATGTGGAGTTAATCAGATACATTCATGCAAACCACTGTTTAAGTCGCTCAAAATTTTACCTTTACCATGCTTATATATCTTGGCTGTATGTGTATTTGTAAATAAACATCATCATTTGTTTCAAACAAATGCTGAAGTATTAAGGATTACACACTTCAGAAATAGTAAGAAACTACATGTGCCTAATCAAAAACTTAACGTTTATAAAAATAATGTATATTGCATGTCCATTCGTATATATAACCAAATTCCTGGTAGTCTGAAATCACTTCCAGTAAAAATATTTCGAAAGAAGGTATTTGATTTGCTATTAAAGAAGACATACTATAGTGTTAAAGATTTTCTTGATGACAAGCGTAAATAAATA
>NJDC01009725.1:17874-34413 GCA_002245475.1 Calephelis virginiensis
GAGGCCGGGATGTTAGGCCTCGAGCAAAAGTAAGTTTACCGGCTACCTTACCCTCCGAACCGGAACACGTCATGCCTTATGGCGGCAGGAATAGGTAAGGCGGTGGTACCAATCCGGGTGAGTCGCTGCGAAACTCTACCACCTAGTCAGATGTGACGTGTTAGTGACAGGAAATAGATGCTCGCCTTTTACGAGCTGCCTGGCAGGAAGGCAGATGGTCTATTCTGCAAAGGAGCCCGGACCAACACAGGGAAATAGTTATATTAAATATCTTCTTCTATTCTTCTATCTTGCTGCATAAGATTATTTTACAATTGTAAAAAATATTTTTTTATTTCAGGATGATGTTCCTCGTGTGATCCAAAGATCAAGATGGTAATATAATCTTCAGTTATACGAAATAATGAGTAAGTATTCAATTTATTTAAACAGAACTAATTTTGACCGTCCCGTTGGTCGTGGGTTAGCATACATGCCTAGCTCCACCGACTAGGCTCGGGTTCGATTCTTGACGGGGGCAGACATTTGTGTGATGAACATTTAAGTTTCTGCATTTCTGTGACTGTTATTAAATTTATTTTGGTACATAAATATTCCTATGTATTAGTGTCATTGTCTAAAACCCATAACACAAGCATACAATTTGCTTACTTTGGGCTTGGATTCAATCCAAATCCCCGTGTTGGTTCGGTTCTGCGGAGTATAATAGACCGCCAGGCAGCTCGTAAGCAGTCGAGCGCTGTTTGAAATATAGGTCTATCTATATAGGATCTAGTCTCAAGTCCAGGCAGCCTCAAGTCGGTATAGTGTTGTGCAGCAATTTGTCCGGGTAGGGATCCACCGCTATAGCTATTCCTTCCGTCAAAATGGCTCTGTAAAGTTCCGGCCTGGAGGGTAGAGTAGCCGGTAGTTTTACACAATAGGCCTAACATCCCGGCCATAGGCAGATGACGCACTTATAACATCTGTGGTGTTAATATGCCACGGTTATCTCTTACCAGCAGGAGAGCCGTATCCTTGTTCGCTGACTTTTCAAATAAAAAAATAGTTTTAGTAATTTTCCGTAGGTAAGAAACTGGAGTTTAGCTATAGTCGAACCATCGCGATCGTTTCGACTTTTCGAATAAGAATTCGAAAAGACGGTCCATTAATTTATTTTGCTGACAGAATAAAAGCATTTAGACGAATAGGCCTTACATAATGTTTTTTTTATTATTAATAATAAAATAATAATAAATTTATTTTGCAGAAATTAAGATAAAAGTAACACAATTTTCTGAGAAAAAGTTTCTTTTAACAAAAGTTAGCTTGCGGCTTGTTTTGAGTTGTTTACTTTATACTTTTGCTTTTTATAAAGCAAATTATTTTAGATAGCCACATTATTTGTATATACATGGGGCACACTAAAAGTTTTGCATTAACCGGAACTAATTGAATTTCGAATGTTATATTTTTAAAACGTTGCAACCTTCTTAGTAATAAAAAAAAAAAACAATTGGCGGGAAATTATTTTTGTTTTTTTTTATCACACATCAAAATTATACGTGTCGAAAAGATTTTAGAGCGATGATTTTTTATGATTTCCAAAGTTCTCTTTATCCGCAAGACTGTGCCGCTCTTCTTCAAAATGCTTTTGGGAGAGAAGCACCTTGTTTGAGCACCGTGAGGCGTTGGTTTGCTGAATTTGAGAGAGGTCGAATTTCTTTACATGATAAAATTTTGTAAAGGGCGGCTTTCAACTGCCGTCAACAAAAATAATGTAGCTACGAAGCGGTTAATTGAAGAAGACCCCCGGATTACCTATGAGACAATTCGAGGACTATTGGGGATTGGTATGAGCTAAATTCAGAAAATTTTACATGAAGAATTGAAAGTTCGAAAACTTTGTTGTCGTTGGATCCCTCATGAACTGACAGCGGAGCAGAAGTGGGCTCGTTCGAAATGGCGCTCACAGATGCTACGGAAGTACGACCACCGACATTCTAATGCTGTTTCTGACATTGTCACAGAAGACGATACGTGTATTTATTGATTTGAACCCGAAAATACAGCAATCTTGTGAATGGGTGTTTGAAAATGAGAAAGGGCCACCAAAAGTGAGACAGGCGAGAAACGTTTTTTTTCGATCGCGTTTTTTTCTCAGCTATGGGTCCCATCTGTACATTTCCACTTGAAGATCAAAAGTGTTAATGCAGAGTGGTATTCTACAATTTGTTTACCTAGGGTGCTAGAAAAAGTTCGCGAAAGACGACCAAAAAGCCGCATTCTCCTACACCATGATCACGCTTCTTCACACACGGCGAACAAAACAAAATCATTTTTAGCTTCCGAAAAACAACATCTTGTCACTCATCCTGCGCATAGCCCCGACCTGCACCCTGTGATTTCTCTATTTTCCCCAAAATCAAAGATTTGATGAGAGGTTTTACTTTTACCAACTCGGAAGAGGCAGTGATAGCGTTCAACCAGCACGTAAAAACATGCTTTCAGATGTGTGCTCCTCCTGTTTTAAAAAATGGTTCGATCGAATGAAAAAAAATATTTAAAATGTAAAAGAGATTATTTTGAAAAGCAATACACATAATATTTTGGTCGTAACATGTTGTTGTTTTAAATTAGGCAAAACTTATAGTGTGACCTACGTACCTGTCATATGTATCTAAAGATACATGTGATATAAATTCGACAAGTGGTTTAGGTACCCTTAGGTACTTTAACTGTTAATTTTAATCCGGTTCTATTCTACTATATCTATATCTAGACTTGCACAATAGATCTAATACAAGGCCACTGAACTACGACGCACCTGTAATCTATGATGTCTATAGACCAAGGTTGATCTTTGCCAGTAGCCATCAGGAGAGCCGTGTGCTTATTCCGACTTCTTACATTAAAAAGTCTATACTTTACCGACAGAAAATATGGACACCTTAGTCACAATATCTCAAGGCCAAGTTTTTGACATTAAGTAGGTACTATTTCATAATTTGGTCTCTAGCTTTATCTTCAAGCTACTTGCTGTAGAGCCATAACTAATATTTTAATTTAACAGTTACCATAATGTTTAAAATTATATTAAACAATCTAAAAAAACAAATAATCTGATTAATAGGTACTAATCACATTACTTAATTTCAACTTACTTAAAACCACAGACTTTAAAAATATTTATTGAAAAAAAGGAAGTCAAAGGAAGGAGAAGTTCTGTGCACAGGTAGATAGTTTTCGGTGTAGAATTAGGAAGTGTTAAAACTAATAAAAATTACAAATTCGTTATAATGTTTAATGTTAGCCTTCATTTTAAGTATCCCTAAGTAGTGGTACCTAACACGACTTTTTATGGTACGAAGTACTAACTTTAAAACTACTGAATCGATTTTATTGAAATATCATATTTGTTTTTTAGTATAGTTATTTAAATGATTTATTTATCGATGTTAGTGACTTAACTCCAAAAGTGTTTCCTTCCTTGTTATTTAACTCCTCGAGTTTTGTAAGGATAATAAACATTATTTATTATTAGTAAACATGAACAATTCAATTATGATTAGATACTTACTTATTATAAAATTTTACTTACTATAAAAGCTGGCAGTTTTGAACTCGTGACGTTACAGGTGCGTTGCCGTCTTATGGTTCGGAATGTTACCTAGGCTTATTTATTTATTACTAGTGGTCGTCCATTGGTCGAAATTCGACCATTTTAATATCTTGTTGATAAGAACGCATCTTCATTTCTTACGACCAGCTACTTTGTTTCCTGAACAGTTAGTGCGCCATCTCTGATCTTTTATCGTCAACATCAGTATATTTGTTTGTGTGTGTCAAATGCACGGTAGTGTGGGTAATGTTTTATTTATTGATTTAATGTACTTTATAAGTATTATTATTGAAAAATAGTGATTGAAGAGGAAGGTTTATATGTATATTTTATACCCGTGCAAAGCCGGGGCGGGCCGCTAGTAATAAATAAATATCTCTGGACAAGTCACACTAATTGAATCTAACCCCAAAGTAAGCAAATTGTACGCTTGTGTTATGGGTGTTAGTCAACGATACTATTACATATTAAATTAACTTAAATAGATACCAAAATATATTTAATACACACCCAGACTCGCAAAGGCAGGCATCTAAATGACCCGTCGGGAATCGAACCCGAGCCCCGCGGTTGGTCGGTGTAGTTAGGCGTGTACGCTAGCCACTCGACCAACGAAGTGGTCAACTATAATAAAAATATATGTAGCATAATATGCAGGATTATGAAAAGATTTTTGCATCGCTACTAGAAAGTAACGTTTTAACATATTTTGTCATACAAATACACAGATTTCCTGATAGAATTATAAGTCGCATAAAGAAGTAAATAATCTGAAGCTTAGGTTACAAGTCTGTTTGTAATTACTTAACCGTTTATGCCGGAACACAACAGTAGCGAGATAGAAGTAACAGCGGTAGGAATAGTGGCTGTGGTACCAAATCATTCCAAGGAACTCTTAGTTTGAGATTATTATTTTTTTTTATAGATTTTCACAACATAAAGTTATTACCAACTAAAGATTTTAAAAAAAACATTTTGGTGGAATTCTTGGTAATAAAACTAAATGCACTATTTCCAGTATACTTATTTTAAATAAATTAATATAACATCTACTTATAACAAAGTGTACATAAATATATCCAAGTTAATAACTAAGTTATATGGTCAGTCAAATTTAATTAACATACCAAATATTTATTTAGCCGACAAACATCGCACCAATCATTTTGTTACTCATCAAAGTTACATTAATTTTTGTAATACATTATTAATGGTAATACCAACTATACTTATTTTAAGCACATGCTATATTTTTACAATTAACAGAAATGGAACCTTTTACAGCCCATTAAAAAGAGTAGACAAAAAATGAGGGCGCAATTGTCTTTAACACGACAACACCAAACTACGAAGTACCGCTACGAGTCAATTGTTATAAGACGAAAAGTAGTTTTAACCTTGTTAATTACACATAGTAATGTTTATTGTTATTTTATCTAAATTATTCTTAAACTATATTAAACACCTTTTGAACACCATGTAAATGACTTCTCGAGTCCAAATACGAGTAGTCTTGTTCATTTATTTAGATTAAGTATGGTAACTTGGCAAAGATTTGTATTAACCGTAATTAAGTTTAACAATATTAATAAGATCTTGACTAATATGACCACAGAAATTCATAAAATAAAGGTTTACATAATATTGACGTACTCCTAGCGGAGTTGTAGTGTCGTGTTGCCAGATATAGAAAAAAGATAATTTCGATATAATTAATTTCTACTCTTTTTATATCGGCTATAGACATACCAGATTAGTCTGGACATATTAACTCGTGACGTTTTTAATCAACGTTTTCCGAGGAAAATATTAACGGCCAATATTAATAATCTATCTATAGATAAAGATAGCCCTTCTAAAGTTTTGTTGCTAAGATATTTTTATTAATTATTAAAAGACAGTAGTCGTTGCCTGGTAACTGATCTATCACGTATCTTAGATAGGTTACTGAAATTGGCCGTAAGTCTACAGAAATGTCATGTAAAAACTAATCTGACAGCATTAACATGTTTCATCTGTTTCTATTCGTATAGTTGAAAGAAAAAACAATAACTTAAAATTAGTTTAGTGAGTGCGTTAAAAAAATTCCACTATAATATCTATTTAGTGAGAATTCGAGCCCAGTTCACAAATTTAATATTTCTTTGGTATAAGAAGGGGTCACTTCACAGTTTACGTAGATTCAGGCAGCGTACCTCTTGAAGAGTCTCAAGTCACAACCAGTAGTAAAAGACCATATTTAACGTCAAAACGTGATAATCATTTTAACTACGCTTAGAGTTATATGAGTCTTCAACCAATGATTTGAGATTCAGTTTTGATTGATTGACATTTGATTGACGTGGGCTAAGTAAATCGGATGCACTAGCTTAGCGCATTATGATCCTTTGCTACACATTTTAAGCTTCAAGTTTCCTTACGTTTTATACACCACTGTGTCTTCTGTACGTATAGTCTATTTTAACAAACAAGTAGAGAGTATGTCCTTCGTATTTTTTCGATACTGACAGTGAGATGTAGCGTTGAGGGTCGGGCACTACGTCCTTGTTTTTATTGTCAAATTGTAAAGGCACGTTCTGATGGATTGAAATGAAGTTTATGTTGACTGCTTGGTCCAATAGCAAGACAGTATAATTTTTTGGTACTCGTTCGTTAAAAAAAGGATAATACTATTATTTATTATGTAGTATAACATACTTATTCTGATGGTTGAAGATTTTGGTTTGTCGATCTTGTGTTCATACATAAAAAAAGAGGAGCCTTTTATGACTAATATACATAATATTTTAGTCATATCAATTTCTTCGTCATTTGTTGACCGTTTAAAATTTCTTTTTTTTTATTTTAAAGAGCCTGCCTCAAGATAGGACCACCTTCGTCATCAAGTCATGGAATCCCAGGGAAATCGAAGAAAATACAATTTTTCGTGTACTTAGACGACTTGGTCTCACCTCTTTGGCCTAGCAGTCCGGCGACGGACTTGACTTGATGAGATCCCTGGTTCGATACCAGGATATTTTTTTAAATTTTTCAACAAAAACAATGTTGCCCGGGATTGGATATGTGCCCGATTGACGACAGGCTTGCCACTTATCACATTGTGATACTTGTTAGTCGCGGATGTCCGCTTTGGGTATACGGAATGAAGATACTTTAGATGACTATGTTGAAATCGAAGTCGTTTTTTTTTTGCAGTTTTACGACGCTTCAATTATTAAAGACAATCTACACTTAAAAGTAGGTATATAAAGTAAATGTATCAATGTTACCTAAACTGGGACCGACTTCAAATTTCTATAAAAAAAAAATTTTACATATTTTTATTTTAGCACTTGCCCTGTGCTTGGGATAAATTTCTATAATTTTTTAAAGGAAGAAACAATTTCGCCCCAGACAGGATTTGAACCTGTAACCTTTCGTCTCAAGCCGACGAATGCTCTAACCAATTGAGCTGCTGAGGATTCAAGTCCCGTGGCGAAATTTTTAATTCCTTTCTTTACCCGTTAACGCGGGTAGTTATGTCCTGCAGATACACAGTTCAAATTCAAATTATCACTAACTCACTTAAGACTTCAATATCTCCTTCATAGCTAATTCAATCTTCAATTGGATACAAGCAACTCGTTCTTGAAATATAAGATTCACTAAACTCAGTCTTTTTTGTTCTAGCAACGCATTTTCTTTGATCAGCCTCTGTCGCAACTCTTGCTCGTCTTGTGGATAATTCTCCTTATTATCTTTATTACACTGTGCGTTACTTTCTTGTTTGTTCTTTAAAGCAACATGACTTCTAAGCTTGACTATTTCAAACTGTTCAGAATTTATTTTCGCTTGCAGTAGCGACTTCAACTTCAAATACTCGGCGTTTTCTAATTGTAAGCGTAGTACTTTTAACTCATTCTCCGTGAATTTTGGCTTTTCTATAATAGGTTCCGTAATTTTTTCAGGCTCTGTATCTTTTTCGTTTTTAAAGTCGAAGTTATCTTCGAATTCCACTGGGAACGATGGGTCTGGTATGTTTGGAGATTCTTTAACTTCTTGAAAACTATCCGTCGTGTCGTTTGATGGTTTAGTTTCTTCTGCAGTTGTTGTTACTGTTGTTGCTGTTGCTGGTGTAGTTATTGCTGTTGTGGTTTCGTTTGCTTGTGAATTTCGACGTGCGGGTTCGTCATCTGGTTTTTCTTCTATCGATATCTGTTGCGTGGGTGGGTTTGTCGCATTCGGTTCGACAGATTTCTGTACTGCTCGCAGTTTCCTCTGTAAATAAAAAAATCTTAGAAAAGTAAGTACCTTATTGCTCGTATCTCTGAAGAGGTAGGCAGATACAACCAGAGCCACTGATGTTTAGTGATAGGTGGCAAACCTATCGCCAACTGGGAACTTATTCAATTCTGAGACAGCTGGTTTTGATTAAAAAATTTAAACAAAAAAACACATTTGAAGGTTCCCGACCAGGGAATCGAAGCCGGGACCTCATGTAGTGAATGCTATTCATTGTGCGGTATACACAGGCGATTTTGGCTTATTTTAAAGTAAAACTGAGCCTAAATCTCGTTGTAGACTTCGACGAAAATGAGCGACCGGATAGTCCCATGTGCGCGGATTTTCAAATAAATTTAATATTGGCAATTACAAGAACATGTTGCTTAAAGGTACGCAGAAACAATCGTTAATATTTCCCTCGTGGCCTTCTTTGAGTTATAAAAAAAAACACTTGGGTAGAAAGAAAAGTTTAGAAATCTTCTTTTACGCGTAAATATGCATTTCTTAATGGAAGTTGTAATAATTATTGTAACAGTTGAAATCTTTATCAAATCCATATGTTAATACGTGATGCTAAAACTTTGGACCCCTTTTTACGAAAATTGCGCGGAAGCACGAGCATATAATTTGGCACAGTTATAGTTTATGTGTGGGAGAAGTACAAAACGCAAATATTTTTCAATAAGCATTATGCTTATAAAGTACATTAAATCAATAAATAAAACATTACCCTCACTTCCATGCATTTGACACACACAATCAAATACATTGATGATGACGATAAAAGATCACAGATGGCGCACTAAAAAGTTTGGAAACAAAGTAGTTGGTCTTGAGAGATGAAGATGGCGTTCTTATCAACAAGATATTAAAATTTATTATGGTCGGATTTCGACCAATGGGCGACCACTAGTTTCAATAAATGTGTATGACGTCGTGTTATAGTTACGAAATAAAATATTTTTGTTTGCAAAATAAACGTCACTTTTTAAGACATGCGCTATAGCTATTATATTATGTAAGTGTCACCTTCAGTTGTGTGACGATCCTCTGCGCCTCCCAGAGCTGATGGTCCCTGGTGGGGTTGGTGAAGCCGGCGTGCATCTCGGCGTGTATCTGGCTGAGCAGAGACTCCTGTTTGCGGAGCTCCTCGCTGATCTCGTTGGCCGTCTCCGGGAAGTCCACCGGGAGGGACGGAAGGGGGGGGACGTATCTGAAATTATATGTTACTTAAGTAATAACTGCTTCCGGTTTTGATAATACGCTACCTGCGAGCGGTCACGGATTCACTCTTGCTAGGTTCACATACTAGTGGTTCATTCAAGGCAGACTTCAAAACTAATACTGCAAATATTATTCGACCAAGCTTAGACCCTTGCCCAGGAGGGGTTGGGTGGTTAGGATTTCAATGACATCACCTTTGGATGGACTCTTGTCTGCATAAAAGGAAGCTCTAATACAAGCCTCTCGCCTCTGTGGTCTAGCGGTTCAGTTGTTGGACTTGACTGCATGAGGTCCCGGGTTCGAATCCCGGGTCGGGCATCAAAAAGAAAATAGGGTTTTTCCAATTTTCTAATAAAAAAAATGTTGCTCGGAATAGGATATGTACTTGGTTGGCGATAGGCTTGCCACCTATCACATTGTGGGACTTAGTATCTTCGGCTATCTAGTAATACAAGACGCATAACGCTTTTTTTGTATAGAAACTAGGAAAGCAAACATGAATACCGATTTTCCTATATAAGAAATGTATATCGTTTTTCCGTTCCAAAAAAGGTCTACCTGATGCGCTTTGAACTGAAGCGAGGATTGAAGTCCTGACTTGACAATTGTGTTAGTGTTATGTCTAAGTAGTAGTATACTCCAAACTGGAACACAAAAGTGACGAGCACAACATACATAGCGTTACCAACATTAAAATTTCTACCTCTGCAACATGCAGTCGGATAAGCACCATCTAGACCCCTAGCCCAACCCCGTCTCTCTTTGTGTGTGTGTGTGCTTGTGTGTGTGTGTGTGTGTTTTCACGTCTACAACTTACTTGGTAAGCCGGACTTCAGGGAATAGCTTGTCCGCTTTTGTGATGAAATACGTTAATAAATTCAGGGACATGTTCAGCGCCGGGCCCATAGCTGTCGCTATAGTTTGTATGTTGGCATGATTTGCCTGAAAAAAAAATTAACCAAAGTATTTTTTTTAATTACTTCAAGCTTTTACTTATTATATGAATTCGTTTGGAGTGGCGGTAGGTAACAGTTCTGTCGGGTATTGTTTTCTTCACCGTCAAAAGCATACTAAGCTGTCTCACGAAAAACGGTTGCAATAATAGGATAAAAAGTAGCCTATGCTCTACAAAATCTAATCTGAAATCTCTTTCTGTGCAATAATACGTTAAAATTGACGCAAAAATGCTTACATTACGTTACAGTACAGTCGTCTTTAAGTAAAGTTTACACTTTTCATCGTTTGCACCGGATACAACTTCATTATTAATATTTTCAAGACACTATACTGTTCCACATATATTTAATAATAGAATATTAGTTTACCGGTTTCGCTTATTACAGTACAGGCTATTACAATTTCAATATTTGTTTAAGGTTCATAATCCTGAGGTAACATCATCTACTGGGAGTTTTTTTCTTATTATATTGGAAGGCAAACAAGCAGACGGATTTCCTGATGGTAAGAAATTCACGCCGCCTAGAGACAACAAAGGTGGTAATTGTGCGTTGCCAACCTAAGGCCTGGATGTAAGGTTACGAGCAAAAAGTAGGTTTACCCTCCTAACCGAAACACGTCAATGGAAAGCACTGAGGTAATATAGGTAAGGCGGTGGTCCAATCAATCCAATCGGACGAGATGCCGCAAAAACTTTACCACGTAGTCAGATATCTCGGTATTAGTGTCGGCAAGCCTATGCTCGTCTTTTAAAACCTGCCTGAGAGAAAGGCGGATGGTCTAGTCTATAAAAGAGCCTGGACACGGGGGAAAAGTGAGTATTATACATACATACATATCTTCATGCCTTCATAACCTATAATAAGACTATTTTTCCCTGAGATATTAGTGACACATACACATATGTACATATCTTCACGCCAAGTCCCTTAAACGGTCGGCAGAGAGTATCGAGTGCCAAACCTCACGGTGCTGACAATATGAAGGAGGCTTCCTTCACATAATAATAATATTATAGTGAGTATTATAATCCATTGTAGAGTAAGAAATATGGCGCATACAACATCCACTACGGCATAGGTAAGGCAGTCTCTTGCGTTACCTACCTGACACCTCTTTATTAACGACACGACTATCAAAATCAAAACAGGAATCTGTCTGTCTTTGCAAAACAAGAGGAGTAAGGCACACTCTCTGCAAACTATACATCGAGGCTACCATTTACACCAGAGGTTCTCAAACTTATTTCATGTAACGCCCACTTTGAAAATCAGTTGTTTTGTAGCACCCCCCCTCGTTTTTTTCTTGTCAATAACCTCAATAACATATTTGTTGCGCCTAGTTTAAAAAAAAACATTTTTTTCAAGATTTATACCGCCCCCCTCTAGGTTTCCAGCGCCCACAAGGGGGCGTTATCGCCCACTTTGGGAAAGGCTGATTTACACAGTCAATTAGGGTAAAGCTGCAATTTTGATATACAATATACATACTTTACTATACTAGGATTTACAAGGTGGTAGAGTTTAGTAGCGACTCACCCGGATTGGTGCCACCGCCTTACCTATTCCTGCCGCCATAACGTAATGACGTGTTCCGGTTTAGAGGGTAAGGTAGCCGGTAAACTTACTTTTGCTCGAGGCCTAACAATCCGGCCTTTTGTTGGCAACGCACCATTACCACCTTTGGTGTATCTAGTCGGCGAGTTTTTCTTACCATCAGAAAATCTGTCTGTTTGTTTGTTTGCGTTCCAATATCATAAAAAATACAATCTCTCACCTGTTCATTGGCAACGACGCTCTCGAAATGTCTCATCAGCCAGCCGAGCAGGCTGTGGTTGGGCGCCGGAAGCTTGGCGACGAGGGCTTGCATGGTCGCCTCCCGCTGGGGCTCGGCGATCGCCGTCGCCTGCTCGAATTGGCCGTGCAACTCCTGGGTTAATATTGAATCTGGGAGTTCACTGAAACCAATATTATATCTTTCAAACTGTTGGCTTATTTCAACTCAATTGAAAATTTTAGTCAAATTTGACGAAAAAAAAATAACACGTTGTTACGAAATAATAATTTGGAATGTATTTTTATGTACCTAAACCATATACATTAACGTGAACAACTAATACGTGTCATGCTTAAATAAAAGGCTGCACTCAGAGACGTATTATTATTATTAACATTATTATTATTATTAACATTTAATCTAGCTTGTCACAATTTTCAATTGAAAATATCGACTTATAAAGTGACTAGCTGTCCCGGTCAACTTCGTTCCACCCGTTCAGTGTGTATGGAAAAATTTAGATGTTGGTTTTCTTAGTTTCCTCTCAGTTTTTCCCTTTTTCTTATCTTTTGAACTTTCCCTGGAAAAATAATTCACAACCAAAAGTAACCAAATCGGTTCAGGCATTTTTAAGTTTTAGCGAGACAAACAGCAAATGACTTTTTTATATAAGGTACTAGCGCCTAAGATAGCCCAGTTCGTAAGATGGCATATTTTTAACATTTCGTATTAAGTTTAAAGTTTAAATTACTACGTCGGTACCATACATATATGTAATCTTACATGGATATAATATAAAGTGATTAAAACACAATTGATGATTCTTAGTACGGCAATTAGTCTGAAGAATTAGATTTAACTAGTTTAAGTCGTTGCCCGCAGCGTTGCCCACGCCGTCCCACAGGAACGTTATTTCGGAATAAAAACTATCCTATGTGTTAATCCAAGTTACCTTCTATGTGTGTACCAAATTTCATGAAACTCGGTTCAGCAGTTTTTGCGTGAAGGAGTAACAAACAAACAGGCAAACTTTCGCATTTATAATAATAATGTTAATAGGATTAAAGTTGTTTACATTTAGTGACAAAACATTCGATTAATATTACTTGTATGTAGGTTTTGCTTAATTTCTGGAAAATCAAACAGTACATTTTGCTACATAAAGGTCGAACCGGTGAGGACTGAGGGGGTTAAATTTAGTCGCATATGATTTTCGAAGCAAATAAGTCAAGAATACGTTGCATGACATACAGAGAATGAACGAATGAATGAGAGAATGACAATGATATAGCTGACTGACTTAACTAATGGCAAAATGCTGACGCTAATGCCAAAACCTAAAGAAAGAAAGTCATATTTAACACAAGCACACTCGTTTGTTGACGAAAACTTAAAAAAAGTTTGCAATAATTATAATTATTACCTGATAAATTGTTTGAGTATAGTACAAGCGACTGGCACGTCCCAGTGATATGGGAATGCATTCGCTCGATCCGTGTACAGTTTGCGCAGTTGTTGTAGTTTTATTTTGTCCGCTTCACCTTTATATATATGGGTTGATTTCAGTCCGTACGCCTGAAAGTTAAATATAGGATGTGACGACCCCATACACCTTCGCAACATATCTCTAGTAGGCCTATTTGTGACTGCAGATTATTGAAATTGGCCGATAGTGCATAATATACCAAACATTTCAAGACTTGACTCCAACCCTCGTGTTAGTCCGGTCCGCTCCTTTGCAGAATAGACCATCGGCCGTCCAGCCAGCTGCCAGGCAGCTCGTAAAAGGCGAGCATATGCTTACTGTCACTGACACCGTGATATCTGACTAGGTGGTCGAGTTTCGCAGCGACTCGCCCGGATTAGCCGCCATAACGTGAGCGCTTGTTATTGACGTGTTCCGGTTCGGTTCGGTGTAGCCAGTAAACTTACTTTTGCTGGAGGCCTAACATCCCGGCCTCAGTTTGGCAACCCACCATTACCACCTTTGGTGTCTTTAGAATTTCTTACCATCCGGAAATATGTTCGCTTGTTTGTCTTTCAGTATCATAAAAAAAACTAACGACAAAGCCACTCTCTGTAAGAGGACGAGTGAAGAAGCACTAACTAAAGGTTAAGAAACACACGAGAGCATTAAAACAAAACATGTGTGACATAATGAACACTGTATTAAAAATCCTACATAAATTGTAATGCATAGATACGTATCTTCACGCCTTGCGTAAAATCCCTCGCAAATAAGGCAGAAAGTGTCACGATGTCACATTAATTACCTACTCTATACAAACATGACGGTTACCCTGACTCTTGATATTAAGAAATAGATAGAAAGAAGTAATAAAGAATAGGAAAGCTGACCTTAGTATCCCCCACTTAAACGTGAGGAGGATTAATGCTAGTATGATGATGGTACTCAATAAATCTAAAAAGGCGTCTGTCGATTACGTCCTTCATTGTCATAAAGGTAACCAACCTGTAAATAGTCTATACTGTCTCTAACGATGAGGGGAAGACTGGTGTCGTCGTGACATCTTGAACGTTCCACAGATTGTTGGAGCGGCACACCGAATATAGGCAATGCGACTGAAAAAGTGAAAATAAGAATAAAATTAAAAAAAAAAACCAATACCATCCGACAAAAGCTAAGAACCATCTTGATCATGTCAGCTTACAAATAAAAAATAAAAATTCATTTCAAACTTAAAACACCCCTTATTTTTATGTCGGGAGTTAAAAAAGATGCCACACACACAATCACAAGCGCGCACACACACACACACACGCACGTACGCACGCTCAAATACAAGGATTCACATACGCACAAACAGACAGCCACGTCAAACTTATAAACCCCTCTGTTGCAACGGCAAGGGATACACAATGACCACTCCTAATTCATTCACTAAAAGTGAGCTAGCTCACTCTCTGGTTTAAAACATGTAAATGTACCGCAGCTTATTAAGTAAATTCACCTACTATGACATTTTTGTATTTTTTATACAGTGCTTACTAACTGTATAAATTATAGCACTGTATAAAAAATATAAAACATCCAGTCACATACAAGATTAACTGAGAAATTCTGACTGAAACATCTCTCTAGGATATGACCAGGACACCCACTATTAGATGAAGGTAATACCTACAACGTGATAAATGGTAAACCTAGCCAACTGGGCACTTATTCAATCCCGGACAACATTATTCTAACACATTCTGAGTTACTCAACCCGGGAATCGAATCCGAGACCTCATGTAGACAACGCTAACACCGGTCCACTAGACCACAGAGGCGATTAGGCGATTCTAGGAGCTACTTCGCTTTATTTTTTTAAATTTTGCAATGTCAGTTAAACATTACTCTCATCAATTCAAATACAACAGTCAAGGTTAAAGGTCACGAATTATTTGGAAAGAAAAAATATTAATACACAATACGTCAGTGGCTGAAATCTTCAAATCATTTAACAATAATGGAAACTTTAACCTTTTGTAAAGCAAAACATAAAAGTTTGAACATAGAACAAACATTTAAAATATTTTTTCTCACCATCGAAATCGTACTCGTATTTAAACAAGAAAGGATTCGTACACTGCATTGTGCAAAAACATTGTATCTGACGATTTGCATTGATATTTTCGAGTTACATGTCACATCTTATCACTTACCTTGAGGCAATGCTTGTGTTTTCCATGTGGTACAGATAATGTGACATATTTATCTTTCGGTTCGTATTTGTCATAACATGACGAAAATACGAATAAATATTTTTTATCTCGTCAGGTTAATTTTATATTTTAGTATACGAATTTTCGTGCTGTTCAAAGCTGTGTCGTTCAAAAGGAATGATTATATCGAAACAATTATATTTGATAACAGTCACACAAGTTAGACGTAGTGTGTGTGTGGTGTGTGTGTGTGTGTGTGTGTGTGTGTGTNNNGTCTAAGTAATCATAAGTACTGAACAGTCTGATTTGGATGCAGATTTTTGTGATCGAGATGATTCACATTAAATAGAGTCGAGACAAAGGCGAGTGATAGGTGCTATTTACAATATCGTGCAGCAGAATTGACTCAAGCGTACAAAAAATACAAATTATACTGTTAGTCTAAAGGGTCAAATAAAAAAATATTACAATCCCTATTTCCTGAAGCTATTGGCTATTGGAATGCGACAGGTTGATTTTTAAATATCGTTGCATCCTTGTAAGAACCAAAATTTACTCTGTGGGACAGTTGCATGTTACGTGTTGCAACCATCTATAAAACCCCCGGAACCAGTGCACCCTTATCAGTCGCTAATCAAACGTTGACCTGATAACGTTTCTCTAAGTTACGTTACGTATCGAAGGCGGGGCATAGGCTAAACAGGTATTTCACCCTGACCACAGGAGAGCGTCGCACCTATAACATCTGCTGTGTCTATAGGCCACGGTTGTCTCTTGTTGTTATCAAGAGAGCCGTGAGCTTCTTTGCTGAACTCTTACTAAAAAGAGAAGTAAAGTATGAAATAAACTTTATTTCCCCGTTTAAAAAAATATCATTTGTACTTTTTGTAGGCTCGAGTCGTTTCATCTGCAAGCAAGTGTAGTCAAATTTACTCACCCCCTAATGTAAAAATTTCCTCAAACGGCACACCAGACGTCACCGTGGATGGCACTTTCGTTAATTTCTTGTCTTTTTTGTCTTTGTCCTTTTCTTTCACTTTATCCTTTTC
>NJDC01009727.1:6359-16894 GCA_002245475.1 Calephelis virginiensis
ACTCATAACATACAATATTTTTTACTATCATAATCAGTTAAAAACACATTAAAATGTCGATCTAAAAGTTGAAAACCCTTCTATTCACCCCATTTTACGGTAAGTGTGCCAAATTTCATACTCCTCCGTTCAAGTAATTTTTGTAAAAAGGGGTCCAAAGTTTTTGCTTCACGTATTGATACTATGATAATCTGCTTGTGCTGTGTTCAAAAGTACCTAAAATGACATATACGATTCCAATTTCATATTCGCATTACATCAAGATTCAAGAGTAACCCTACTGGTGGTGCAATTTAAAAAAAAAGTATCTTCACGCCCATATCTCCGAAGATATAGGCAGAGGTACAACCAAGGCACCCACGACTAGCCGAAGACACTAAGTCCCACAATGTGATAGGTGACAAGCCTATCGCCAACTAGGCACGTTTCCAATCCCGACCAACATTTTTATTATTAGAAAATTGGAAAAATCCAATTTTCTTTTTGTTGGCCGACCCGGGATTCGAACCCGGGACCACATACAGTCAAGTCTAACACCCGGATCGCTAGCCCACAGAGGCGATAATGATGCAATTTTAATTATATTTTTAGGACATGACTATCGACGTTATCGGTAACAAATGAATTTCACTATACGATCTGAAGCCTCAGTAGCTCAATAATGAATTTTGGATTTTCGATTTTAAGAGCTTATGATTGAAGTTGAGCTCATGCGGATATCAATTGGCAATGTTCTAAAGTATTTTCACGCCCATATCCCCGAAGAGGTAGGCAGAGACACGATTAGCCGAAGACGCTAAGTTCTACAATGTGATAGGCGACAAGCCTATCGATAGCCGGGCACATATCCAATACCGAGAAACATTTATTTTTATTAGAAAATTGGAAAAACATTTTTTTGTTGCCCGACCCGGGAATCGAACCGAGGATCTCATGAAATCAAGTTCAACACCTGTACCTATAGACCACAGTAGTGAATAAAGTTCTAGACTTGACGTTATAGTATTATTATGATGTCGATGTTTCGACTTGAATTGTAAACTTACGAATGTAAAGCACCAAACTTAAGATGGCAACCTTCTAAATCAAACACACATTTTTGTAAGTGTAAGAAATACATCTTGCATATACACATCAAAGATGTTCAAGGTGCGTTTCCAATTTGAAGCGATCTCAGATAAGCTTAAATAAATTTATCTGCAAATTGACTTTCTAAGAAGGAACACGTCAATGGCAAACTTTCATGCCTATGCACATTAATCTTTTTAAGTTCTTAGTCGCATTCGCAATAGCGAGATCCGAGAAAGAGTAACATTGAAAGAAAGTGTTGGTGTCAAAATGAGAAAAGACATGCTCTGCTGTTTCTGTCATGCGGAAATAATGATAGATGAAAGATCGACTAAGTAGATGTACAATGCGAATATGAAAGGATGTAGGTAGGTAGAGAGACCTAGATTTATATTCCACGATCATATCGCTTCGCTATTATCCGAAGGTCGGCGTCGAGAGTCCCCTAAACTAGCATATTTGTATGAAGAGGTTAATGAATGTAGAGGATCTCAAACAGGTCTGCCAGGATCATGAGATTCGGCACTCTATACTCTCAGCAACCCGTGAGGGATTTGGATATGTACGTAACTCCATGTCTGGCTCTACCAATTTGTCTAACTGACTGTACATATGGAATAATCTAAAATTCAAAATTACACATTTACAAAATTATGATTATATAGTTTGTAATAATTAGTTAAACTACTACACTAGTAGTTCAAAATAGGATACCCCAGGTCTTAAATATTAAACGGCGATTCAGAAACGAGGTTAAGCCGTGAGAAATGGGCCATGCTGTTCCGCTCCACTTATCGTTATTAAAAACTATTGTTGTCAATAATCAAATCTTATGTAGACATTAATTAGAATTGCTTGATTACTTATTTACCCATTTGGAAAAATCATTAAGAAGCTGCGTCAATCTATTTAAAATATCTTAATTACTTATTTACCTATTTTGGGACATAGGTAAAGAACTAGATCATTCTTATTCAGATGATTATGAGAATAGGGTAATTACTTATTTACCCATATAAGAACATTTTATAAGAGCTGGATTTAATTTAGACAGTATTAGAATAGATTAGTTACTTATTTACCTACATTAAGAAAGGAGCTGGGTTAATCTTACTTAAACATTAGTAAGTAAGTAAGTAAGTAGTAAGTATTTGGACTCGACTGCGTGATTTCTGGGTTCAGGCAACAAAAAGAAAATTGGGTTTTTCCAATTTTCTAATAATAAAAACGTTGCTCGGGATTAGATATGTTCCCGGACGGCGATAAGCTTGCCACCTATCACATTGTGGGACTTTAGTGTCTTGGGCTAGTCTTAAGTGCCTTGGTTGTGCCTCTTCGGGGATATGGGCGTGAAGATACTTTTATTTTTAATTTACTAATAAGTACCCACCAAGTGTTTGACCGCGATTCTAATCCTGTCGTATTTTATAAAAACGTCGGCTTACACTTATTATAATAATAGTTACTAATTTACATACCACTTGAATGGTTCACATGAGTAAAGCTTTTTTCTGCTTCATATTAGCTAACCATTATAAGAGATGGGCCTAAGGAAATTGTAAAGTAATAATGTAATGTATCTTCACACCCACATCCCTGAAGAGTTAGGCAGAGGCACAACTAGGGCACCCTCGACTAGAGTGGCAAGCGAAGACACTAAGTCCTACAATGTGATAGGTGGCAAGCCTATCGCCAACCGGTCACTACACCAACAATCCTAAGCAACGTAACTTCTCAATATATTTTTGAAAACTTGATATATGTCTATAAAAATATAAGTTTGTTTAAGAAAAATTGTGATGTACATGCTGTAAACACAAGGAATAAAAACAATCTTGTTGTGCATAAGTCTCGTCTCCACAGAATCAGTAATTCTTTCATGGGCCAATGTATACGTTTTTACAATAAACTTCCCGAGCATATTAAAGACTTACCATTTAATAAATTAAAAAAATGTATTAAGATAAAGTTGTATGGTAAGGGTTATTATAAGATTTCAGAATATTTAGAAGACAGAAATGCTTGGGATTAATTGCTCCTCATGCCAATCTCTGCAAATTGTTTGTGAATGTAATAAACTTTTGTAAATTAGATTTATAAGAAAAAAGACAAGCCCGCTGAGTTTCTTTCGCCGGATCTTCTCAGTGAGTGGCCGCGTTCCGATCCGGTGGTAGTTTTTAGAATTATATAGACGCGTTACAAGAATCTGTATATGGATCTACGTAATAAAAGCTATTTTGAATTTGAATTTGAACGATTTTTTGTTATAAAATTGTAAAAACCCCAATTTTCTTTGTTAAACCCGACCCGCGATTTGAACCCGGGACCTCAGGCAGTCAAGTCCAACAACTGAACCGCTAGACCACAGGGACGATGTAAAGTAATAATTGGCATTGATAAATAATAATTGGATACATGTCTCTGGACAAATTATAGGTATAAATTGTTCTGACCTCCAAGCACAGAATAAGTAATAGTGTCAACGTACTAACAAATTATATGGTTTTGCTTTGGGTGTTAGTCCACAGTACATAGAAATACCTAAATAAACCAAACCTAGACACACAAACATATTCAGACGAACGCCTGCCCCTGGATAGAACCCAGGTCACGCGGAATGGTTGGTAGCGTTAGGCGAGCACGCTAACATTTCGGTCAATAAGAAGGCCTAAATTACTTGAACGCTTCTAAATTCAAAATATTTTTAATTTTTCTATTGGTTCGCACATTACTTCCAAAACGCTAAAAAGATTTTAATCACGTCTTTCCCTACTATTCTTATTTTATATTCATTTATTTCTGACAAAAATCTATCGACATTAGATTGCAAAAAGTAAAATGTAATCTCAAAAGCATATTAATGTTATCAATGTTGCGTAATCTAAAAGGGCGATAAAGTGCTGACTTTTTTGGTGACGCCTTTTAACGATTTATCCAAATCTATTTCATGTTAATATAGTAATTGCGCGAGTTTTTTTTGTATTTGTTACGCTTTCACTGCTATACCGTTGAACCGATTTTGATGAAACTTGATATAAATATTACCTGTGTTGTTCCGGGCTCCTTTGCAGAATATACTGTCTGCCTTCCTGCCAGGTAGCTCGTAAAAGGCGAGCATAGGCTTACCGTTACTAATACCGTGACATCTGACTAGGTGGTAGAGTTTCGCAGCAATTCGCCAGGCTTGGTACCACCGCCTTACCTATTCCTGCCGTGCCGTGTCAGTGCTTGCCGTTGACGTGTTCCGGTTCGGAGGATAAGGTAGCCAGTAAACTTACTAATGCTCGAGGTCTTACATACACCTTTGGTGTCTCAAGGCGGCGGAATTTTTTTACTATCAGGAAATCCGTCTGCTTGTTTGCCTTTCCATACCATAAAAAAATAGATTAAGAGAACTGAACTCAAGCAAAGGCATATAAACAATATAGGGAATATAAACATTCCTCTTCAATCACTTTATCTATTAAAAGAACCGCATCAAAATCCGCTGCGTAGTTATAAGGATTTAAGCATACAAAGGAACATAGGGACAGAGAAAGCGACTTTATTTTATACTATGTAGTTATGTGTAAGGTGTTATATAATTTAAATTTATTCCGAAACCCATAATCGACAAAACCTCTGGAGGGTTTCGAGTTAACTGGAATTAATCCAAACAAACAGCTTATTCGTGTATATTCGTGTATAGCGGTATTGCCTTTCATTACTTATCTGAATAAATGGGGCTTCGAAACCGGCGACAAAAATACCTGCTTAGAAATCTTAATAAGGATAACTAGTTTCTGTTGCTAAGTTAATGACTTCACCATTTAACCGACTCCTGTTTTGAATTGGACTGTGTTTTTTTGTATGTTTGTAACGCGATTACTCGGCCCATAATCAACCGATTTAGATGATTTTTAAGTGAAAACTTCTTTAGTGGCGATGGGTAAATACTTCTAAACTCGCGTCAGGACATTTGCCCTTATCGGAAATTCGTAAGATGGTGCAGGGCGCTTGCGCGAATGTTTGTGTTGTCATGTTTGTGTACGTTAATAAATGATTATTGTATTCTACCATAAAATGATAGTACTTTCATATTGATAATTAAATCAATCCGTGCAAAATTATTCCTTAACCATTCCAAAATATCAAAAATGCACAACGTTTATATTCAAGTTTTCACTTCTGCGTGCACTCCTGGAGTGCAACCCGTTTTTTTGCATAGGTAGGTCATCATTCCAAGGTAGCTCTATATTCATTTTATCATGAAATAATATAAATCGGGTTTTTGTCATTTGAGTGCTCTTAAATTGTTTTGATACGTAAACGAGGTCTAGTTTATAGTGAAGATCGTAGCACAGCGTAGTAATCGCGTAGCTGTTCGCTACAACGGAAAATATATGATCACCTTGTCCGAAGAAGGTTAACGAAGAGGGTCTGATTCCAGGAAGGGCCAGGCGTCTGTATTGCTTAATTTTTTCCGGTATTTGTTAGTATTTCTAATGTTGACTAACACCCATAATACAAACACATATTTTTTTTTTTATTAGATTGACTAGTGGTCGCCCATTGGTCGAAAGTCGACCATAATAAATTTTAATATCTTCATTTCTCAAGACCAACTACTTTGTTTCCTGAATAATAAGTGCGCCATCTGTGATCTTTTATTGTTATCATCAATATATTTGTTTGTTTGGTCAAATTCGTGGTAGGACGTGTAATGTTTTATTTTTTGAATTAATGCACTTTATTAACATTATCATTAAAATATTAGCGTTCTGCATTTTTCCTACATATAAACTATAAGTGTGCCAAATTTCATACTCCTCCGTCAGCGCGATTTTCGTAAAAAGGGGTCCAAAGTTTTTGCTTCACGTATTTGTATATATACTAGCTTACCCGGCAGACGTTGTTCTGCTGTATTTTTAATGTGATTTTAATAAAAAAATTGTCGTGAATCACCCTTATTATTAAGGGGTATGAAAAATAGATGTTGGCCGATTCTCAGACCTACTCAATATGTTCACAAAATTTCATGAGAATCGGTCAAGCCGTTTCGGAGGAGTACGGGAACGAACATTGTGACACGAGAATTTTATATATAAGATAAAAGAAAGTCAGGTTTCTTACAACACTTATAACTCGAGATCTGCTGGACCAATTTTCATGGTTTTTGATTCGTTGGATTTGTCTTCGCCTCGAATTGCAGAATACACCTTAAAAATAATAAAAACAAAAAAAATATATAAAAGGAGAATCAGTCGTGATAGTTAAACGACGAGGTAGTTTAGAACCGGGAGAAGGACATGGGGTACATTTTATCCCTTACAACAGCGAGGAAACTAGAAAAAAACGACATTTTAATTTTTCCCATTCAAACTGAACGGGCGGAAGGAAGTTCGAAAAGCGACATTTTAATTTTTACTGAACGGGCGGAACGAAGTTCGCGGGACAGCTAGTTAATATATAGATTAGCATATTTTGTCTAGAAATTGTCCACGCTTGTCTGTGATCGGATTGCGAAAATCTCCTTAACTTTAAGTATGGAAAGTACTGTGATGTGACTTTAAATATGGGACTGACTCCGCTCTCTTTAGGTACAGAGAACTGGCATGAACCGGCCGTATTTAGCTCTCAAGATCGTTTGACGTATGAAAGAGCAAAGAACTATTGCCGATTTCATCAGGTTCTTTATGTATCTGATTTTGATATATTGGCATATCACATCCATGGTACGATTACGATTCGGTGATAGTTTTGGTAAAACTGAAACTTTGTACATGCGATTACTTCTTTTTATGATATTGGAAGGCAAACAAGCAGACGGATTTCCTGGTGGTAAGAAATTCAAGCCGGCTATACATACCAATGGTGGTAATGGTGCGTTGCTAAACTAAGGCTGGGATGTTAGGCCTCGAGCAAAAGTAAGTTTACCAGCTACCTTACCCTCCGAACCGAGACACGTCATGACGTTATGGCGGCAGGATTAGGTAAGGCGGTGGTACCAATCCGGGTGAGTCGCTGCGAAACTCTACCACCCAGTCATATGTCACGGTGTTAGTGACGGTAAGCCTATGCTCACCTTTTACGAGCTGCCTGGCAGGAAGGCAGGTGGTCTATTCTGCAAAGAAGCCCGGACCAACACGGGGAAAATGAATGCTGACATGATTATGGAAAGTATCGGAAGTGTATCATGAGGATGGTTGTATCGAACGTGCCATCGGTCTGGTAACTCTAACAGATATATTATTTATGGTTGTTCTCGTCTTGCTGACAATGAGTACTTGAACATACATAACCAAGTAGCCAAGATTATCCACCAATAATCTGATGGAACTTGTAAATTTTGAATTGCCTTAGGTAACATTTCTAGTACCTACATGAAAATTGACATTCGAAGCTCTTCTAGGGACGCTCTGCCATCACGGGCAGAACTATTTACCTTTAATTTTATTTTGTAATTCTTTATTTTCTAAGCTCTTTCTTTGTTTGTCTAGATTGCTTTGAGCCATAAGACCGCCATTTGAACGTGTAGTTCTCTTACTAGTCTGTGGCCATTTGTAAATTTTTTGTAATGTTTTTATTCTATATCTTATGTCTATGTTTATAGTGTACAATAAAGATTAAATAAATAAAACTATTGTCGCCACTAAAAAAGTTAAAGACTCATTCCAAAAGCGGCCGCGTGAGTTTTGGCGCCATCGAGAGAAAAGATGGTCGAAGTTTTTTCATAATTATTGAATTTCGTGTTAATATTGAGTGAAATTAGTCAATTTTGGTGGCATTTTGTACAATTTTGTTCAGTAAAAATGCACAAATGAAATAATCACTAAGAAATTAGCGTATCGTGTATTTCCTCGTTGCCGCCAAATCTCATTCATGAGCTTGAGTAAACAGGCCACCGCTTTACCCAAGAGCCTGACATGACTTATTGACGACTAACGACTGATGACTAATTAAAATTAATTGAAATTGATATAAAATTTGACGCAAATTTCTACTTGGCTAATGGCTAAATACTAACGTGAAGGCCAAAACTTAAAGAAAGAAAGAAAAAGAAAGCGGCCGCGTTCCAATCCGGTACGAATCACAAGCACCTTTATATGATCTATCGGCCGAACTCAGAGACGTCAATAAATATTTAATGTACCATTAAGTCACAGTTTTGTAGAGAAAATGTTCTCTCATGAATAAATAAATATACCTGGACAAGCTACACAAATTGAATCTAACCCCAAAGTAAGCAAATTGTATCCTTGTGTTATGGGTGTTAGTCAACGATTCTAATACATAGAAATACTTAAATAGATACCAGAATAAATTTATTTAATACCCTCATAATGACTGATTAAAAGATAATTGACATCTTTGAGTGCATTCGTATATGAAATAAACATATTTTTATTCTTGTAGTCGTACTGCGTACTTACTTACATTGTGGTGACAGGAATAGGTAGGGAGGTACCAAAAATCTAATGCAATACTTAACTATTAAGTTACTTCGATATTAGAAAATAATTTTCCGAAGATACGAAGGGATCGAAGATGTACTGAGATGGAATAACATTTAAGGACAAGTTGACATTAAAACAACCCTATTCATATGAGTAATCAAAGAGACTTCGGAAATTCTCGTTAGATTTAGCAGCCTAAGCTCTTTGATCGCATTGAATAGCTTCACAAAGAGACACGCTTTTATTTTTCCAATAAACCGTAATTGATTTTGCACTAGCTACTGCTCGCGGGATATCTTATTTATAAATTTGTTTTTTTTTTAGTAAAAAGATAGTAAGCTATTCTATTTGTTTTCATCGTGTTATTCACAAATTGTATATTTAAGTGTACTGCTATTTTTCTTAAATTCCTTTGAAAACTATCTTATATCCTTATTTACTCGTATTATCCTAACTAAAGTATGTACTTTATATAGTATAATATGTTTGTAAATAAATTTCCTAGTAACACTACGAATAGTCTTGTTCATAAGTGTCTGGTTTAGGTATGTAAATCTCGGCGTAATTTTAATTAAACCTAATAAAGTCGAACACATCTTGACAAATGTGACTATATTTATATAATAATAGCTGACCCGGCGAACTTCTATCCGCTTGAAAGCTAATAACAGCTTTTGTGGGAAAATTAAAGTCACCATCATCACATTGTTCATAGTCCTGGTTGTTCTATTAAGCGAGGGAACACAGGGTCCACTTTCGTGATCCTGAAAGATGTTCGTAGTTTTTTCGTAATTTATAAACTTTGTGTTAATTAATAGTACAATTTGTTAATATAGATGGTAATTAGCTTAGTTTTGTTCAGTTAAAGTGCACAGGTAAAATAATTATGAAGAAATTAGTATATCGTGTATTTCCTCACTGCTGCCAAAGCTTACTAAATGAGCTTGAGTAACGATGCCACCGCTTTACTAAAGACCCTGACATGATTTTGACTTATGACCTGTGACTTACGACTTATGACCTAAAATTACTGTTAAAAAATATTTATTCATACGAAAGACGTGGCAGCATGGCCTTAAGGTCTTAACCGTTCCCAGAACAGGGCAAATAAAGAAAAAAAAATAAAGAGTTTTGGCGCCATCGTGAATGAAGATGGTGGTATTTTTTTACAATTATTGAATTTAGTGTAAAATATGAGTAAAATTGGTTGATTTAGGTGGGAATTAGTTTGATTTTGTTCAGTGAAAGTGCACTAATGAAATAATCATGAAGAAAATAGTGTATCGTGAATTTCCTCGCTGCCGCCAAATCTCGTAAACAAGCTTGTGTAACGAAACCACCGCTTTACTCAAGACCCAGACAAGACTGTGTAAATAGTGACTAATGACTGAAATAAAGAACTAATATGGAAGACATAAATTGAAAATTTATAACAAGAAAAAGATTTATTAATACGGAAGACGTGGCTGTATGGACACAGATACTTTGCCTTTCCCCGACTGGGATAAAATAAAAAAAAATAAAAAAATAAAAATAAAAAAGTGTAACCACTATTCAAATACAAAGACCGAGTTTTGGCGGCACCATGAAAGAAGATAGACGTATTTTTTTTGTAATTTAGGTGGTAATTAGTTAAGTTTTGTTCAGTTCTAGTGCACAGGAGAAATAATTTTGAAGAAATTGGTGTAATGTGTATAAGAATTGATTACTACGGAAGACGTGGCAGCATGGCCTAAAAGTGGCCGTAGCTGACCCCAGGAAGGAAGCAAATTAACTAATAAAAAAAATACAAAGACGTAGCTTGGAAACACTACCTGTTTTACTAGCAAAAATATTAAACTATAGCGTTTAAGAACAAACGTTTTACAAAACAGTGTCTAAAATTGGATTGTCAACCAATAACATGCTGACACGTTATCCACGTGTAGCATGTTATTGGTCGGATTTCAATAAAAACAGTGTTTAAATATTTGGCGTTGTAGGCGTTGAAATGTTTTTGAGGCAAGACGGGAAGCATTTTAAAATAAAAAC
>NJDC01009727.1:19479-35138 GCA_002245475.1 Calephelis virginiensis
AAACACCACGTGTTTATTAGTATATTAGGATGTGGTTTCGCTTCGACATGTATATATAATAATCGCTAATATAGACAAAATGTAGTGATTAAAACGTTGATGAAGACAACATCTGACAGCTAGACTTGACTATCGATCACTATCCATCATTAAGAGCGGTAAAACTGTAAAAAACCGTCTCGAATTATTCCATTACCACGTCTCTATAATATAAAGAACCTTCAAAATCGGTTTGCTATTGAGTAATCGCGTAACAAACGTACAAAAAACGTGCTGTCAAATTGACAGCCTTCTATTTCTTGGAGTCAGTCAAAAATAAATATCCCTGGACAAGTTACACAAATTGAATCTAACCTCATACTAAGCAAATTATATATTTGTGTTGTGGGTATTAGGTAACGATTCTAATACATAGAAATATTTAAATAGAATCTATTTAACTGATTTCAAAAAGTAGGAGGTCTTATACCAGAATAAATTTAATCAACACCCAGACCCGGAAATGCAGACATTTAAATGTTCATCACACAAATGCCGGCCCCCGTCGGGAATCGGTTCCGAGTCTCGCTTTTGGTTGGTGTAGTTAGGTGTGTACGATAGCCACTCGACCAACGAGGCGAAAAGAAGTTGATGAAGTTACAACGATGAAGATGATATTTGATAGCTAGTCTCGATTTTCGAAAATCGATTAAGAAAAGGGTTTTAAGATAAAAGTAAGATTTTTTACTTGATGGCGGCGAATAACTGCCGTTTCAGATAAAATAAGAAATGAAAACTGATACGAGTATTTCTTTAAATTTAAAAAAAAAACAGGCATATACTTTTGTATGTACAGCCTCTCTAGATATTAAGACATGGCATTTGGCACTCAATACTCTCAGCCTACCCCATAAGAACTTGGCATGAAGATAATACATTTCACTGCGGCAACACAATACAAGTAAAGTTCAAGATATAAGTAAGTATAGCAAGTTAGGTGTAGTTCTATATACTTCTTTAAAGACGCTGCAGCTGTTGCTCGTAAAATATCTTTTCAGATAGAAAATCTTTAGCCTTTCATTTAAAATAACAAATTAGAAGCGAATCTTTTCGTTGCATTAAAATGTATTTAGTAAATTTCAATCCTGTAGTAAAACCGAAGCTACATCCAAGTAAAATGATTTAATTAGCAATTTCCCCCATGTTTGTTCGGGCCCCTTTGGCATTGGCATTGGCTAACCGTCACTAGCACTGTGACATCTGATTTGGCGCAGCGACTCGTCCAGATTGGTGCCACCATCTTACTTATTCCTGCCGACATGACGTCAGCGCTTATCTTTGACGTTCCAGTTCGGAGGTATCCGGTAAACTTACTTTTCCATCCCGGCCGGGTAACATCTCGGCCAAAGGTTGACAGCGCACTGTTTGCCTTACAATATCATAAAAAAATCGCCAAAAATTTATACGTATCTACTATAAAGCGAAAATACAATACAGGACCGACGGTACTTAAGTATACATTTTTGACGGGAAATTGCCTATTAATTAATTTTGCTTATTTAGATTTCATCCTCGATTTCTGCCAAGTAGCATCTTCTATCAATTATACAATAGACAGCTTCGTTCGTCGAGGGGCAAGCAACACGTCTAACTCTGCCGACTGACATTTACCAGGGTAACATTTTTTTTTTTTGAATGACTAATTTGTTGCTAATCTTACGATTTTTACAACTTCACCGAACTTTGTGGGCCGAGCAGAGTGCTCAGCCCGAGACATCATTATTTAGATGGATTGGGCTGTTACCTACAACGCCAGCACCAAGGGCTGTCTCCCGGGAGACCGTACCTCGACTTGGTGCTGCGTTCTGGTTACTGGGTGGACTTGGTGGAGGAGTATTTGTGGCTCGTCGCTCGGCGTTAGGCGCCGGGCGCAAGAGAGGTCTTCGTCGCCGAGACCGGCGGCGACGGTGCAGTGTTGTGTTAAGGTGATGTGAGTTTGTCGTATTCCGGTTTGGAGTTGGGAGAATAGCGTTTGCCGCGGTTATTGGGTCCGGGGGATCCGATAACACGTGGCGAGGTCTTCTATGATCGGGGGGAGCGACCAGGGTGACATTTGTGTGATGAAAATTTAGAATTGTGATGTCTGAATTTCCGGGTCTGGGTATTTAATTAATTTATTTTGGTAACCATTTAAGTATTTCTATGTAGGTTTTGGTATCGTTGACTAACACCCATAACCCAAGCATATGCTTTGCTTATTTTGGGGTTAGATTCAATTTGTATGAGTTGTCAAGGATATTTATTTATTATTGTTTAATGGTCTTATTAACAAAGTACAATAGTCTTATGATGTGCATCTTACCCGTACTAAAGAAGAACGAAAGACGAAAATAATTTGCGAAAGTAAACTAGCGACGACATTTAAAATGAAAATGCAAATGAGTGAAACCCGTGGCCATTTCTGGTATAAAATTAACTGTCATCTTTCATCAGATGCTAACAATGGGGTCGCGTGCGAGCACTCCAAACAATTAACTTTTAACTAACGCGACAAAGTAATGAATTCTAATAAATTGCCTCTTTTGTTATTAAATTCAGCTGTTATAAAATGTTTCATGTCTTTTGATGATCTTTGTGACCTTTTTGATATTTAAAACAACAAGCAACAATGGGTGAATATTGCCTTTGTGGTCTAACTGTTCAGGTGTTGGACTTGACTGCATGAGGTCCCGAGTTCAATTCCCGGGTCAGGCAACACAAAGAAAATTTGTTTTTTCTAATTTTCTTATAAAAAAATGTTGCTCAGGAGTGGATATGTGCCCGGCTTGCCATCTATCACATTGTGAGACTTAGTGTTTTCGGCTAGTGGTGGGTGCCCTGGTTGTGCCTCTGCCTACCTCTTAGGGGATATGCGCTTGAAGATACTTTTGGGTGAATATTTAGCACTGAGTTAGCTTCTAACTAGGGTTAAATCACTTGATAATTGAATGTTAAATTTAACCCTGGAATGTGCAGGCGGCCCTGGAAACCAAGAAGCTATAGATTACTACTGGAGGTTACACTTAAGTAACCTCCAGTAGGTTACAAAGAACTGATATCATTTCCAAATATTGCTGACTCTCTCTAATGTACTGGCCTCTCATTTTGACTTTGTAAATTGACTAAAGACTAAAGAGTCTCAAAGGAAAGAGTTTCAAAGGAAAGAGAGGTGAGTACACTTAAGAGTGAGTCATATGTACTATATTTGATATTTTCCATCGTCGGCGCTTGGTAAAACTTCCAAATATTCATATTTTTAAAGAAAGAAACACTTGTACTGTTTTACTTATCACTTATAATTTATTACTTTGTAATTAGTAGCCTGCTAGATGCTGTATAAGCGGTTTCGCTTATACAGCATCATAAGTTTTAGCCCTTATGATGCTGTATAAGCGAAACCGGTAGGCTACTAATTACAAAGTAATAAATTATAAGTGATAAGTAAAACAGTACAAGTGTTTCTTTCTTTAAAAATGTGTCATATGTACTACCTAAACATGTATTCAAAAGTTTAGCTAAATAGGTTAAATGCTAAACTCTACCCGGATAAAAGCAGATGTTGCCTGTGGCTTTGCCCGTGTTTTCACAGGAACCTGTTGTGTAATCGGTATAAAATTGGCCTATATGTTAATTCAGGTCGCAATCTATCTGTGTTCCAAAATTCATACAAATTAGTTTATCCCTTCGATCGCGAAAGAGTGACAAACATCCACACATACATACTTACACACTTTCGTTTTTATAATATTAATAGGATTAAACATACATTGCAGTTTGCAAGTTAGATAAAGTTTGTTATAACCATAAAGTTAAGAAGATAACAAATATTCTTGTTCATCTATGTAAAAAAAATGAATCTTCATTTAGCGTGGTCATCTCGTCAGGTTTGAACGGATGGACCAATTTTGATAATTGTTTTTAGTTGCATTGATTATTGTCAGAAGAAGGATCATACGAAACGAAAAACCCGGGAAAATTGCAGGGAAAGTGGGAAATACCACATTAGTGTGGTAATTTTATCCATACAAACTGGTAGTAGCTGTAAATGTCGAACGGTACAAAATTCGCCAAATCGGCCTACTAAATCTATAAAAACGAGTTTTTTGACAGACCAAAATTCAAATTCCAGGATATTACAATTCATTTGGAAATATGTTTTATTGGCAATTTGACTAATTGGATAACACTTCAAGTTCTCGCATGTTTATTACTCAATCGCGGGTCAGATTTCCATGAAGGGACGTGCAGTTTGTATAGTTGTTTCTGAAGTAGTGTACTTACCAAAAACATTTTTAAAATTCCAATGAGTGAGTGGTTTCAAAAATACTTTTTTAATTACTTATTTACGAAGAGGTAGGCAGAAGCACAACCAGGGCACTCACGACTAGCCGAAGATTCTAAGTCCCACAATGTGATAGGTGGCAAGCTCATCGCTAACCGGGCACATATACAGTCCCGATCAACATTTTTTATTAGAAAATTGGAAAAAAATATTTTTGTTGCCTGACCCGGGAATTGAACCTGGGACCTCAAGCAGTCAAGTCCAACACCTGAACCGCTAGACCACAGAGGTGACCTGTGACATCTATGGCGTTTATCGGGCACGGTTGTTTCTTACCACAGACCTTTGTACTTGTTCGCAATTTTTTTATACATTATAGCGAACAATTTTTTACACAACAATTTTTTACACAACATTATAGCGAAATTTTTTGCTGTTTTAGCAGACCATCTGCCTGCCTGGCAGAGGTCTGCTCTCTGTCTCTGTCTGCCTGAAAGAGGCGAGAATCGGTTATGTAGGTCATTACCAACAAGGCAAGATTAGAGCGCTGGACAGCAACTCGGTGACCTACCGTCTTATCTGTTCTACTGCCACAATGACATTGGTACTGTCATATTTCGATCTGGGGGTAAGTGTAGGTCGTAGGACCTAATATTAATCTCTCTCTCTCTCTCTCTCTCTCTCACTCTCTTTCTCACTCTCTCTAAAAAAAGAGGTGCCTTTGTTCTCTGTCTTCACTACATAGTATAAAACAAAGTCGCTTAATCTGTCCCTATGTCCCTTTGTATGCTTAAATCTTTAAAAATACGCAACGGTTTTTGATGCGGTTTTTTTTAATAGATAAAGTTATTGAAGAGGAAGGTTTATATGTATATTTCATAACCGTGCGAAGTCGGGGCGGGCCGTTAGTATAACATAAAAATATATTATCACATTGAAGATACATAGAACTTGTTATCTTTAACCCTGTTTCGCGTAATGAAGGGTGACAAGTCAATCTCTGTTTTTACGAGGAAAGTGCGAGTCATTTGATACGAACCAATAAACTTGGGAAATCATGTCTTTTGTAGCTTTCATATATTGGCAACACCGCCCACAATAAAGTTTTAGCATTCTTCGCCTAGAAATACGTTTACATGCTGTGATTTATTCTAAATACTGCAAATATCTATTCATACATACAAATAAAGTTTTTTGGTCTGTAAGTAATCTATATATTAGTATGTGATGCGAAAACTTTGAACCCCTTTTTACGAAAATTACGAGAAGGGAAGAGTATGAAGTTTGGCACACTTATAGTTTATGTGTCGGAGAAGTGCAGAACGGTATTTTTTTCAATAACAATGATTTTAAAGTACATTAAATTCATAAATAAAATATTACCCACACTACCATGCATTTGTCACACACAAACAAAATATATTGATGATAACGATTAAAAATCACAGATGGCGCACTAAAGAGTGTAAACAGAGTATTTGGTCTTAAGAAATGAAGATGCTGTTCTTATCAAAAAGGTATTAAAATTTATTATGGTCTAATTTCGAATTTCGATTTCGGGTATAAAATATACACATAAACCTTCCTCCTCTTTCACTTTATTTATTAACAAAACCGCATCAAAATCCGTTTCGTAGTTTTGAAGATTTAAGCATACAAAGGGATATAGGGAAAGAGAAAGTGACATTGTTTTATACTATGCAGTGAAGATTTATGTTTAAATTTTGTCTCCTTTTTTCCTCAGTTAGTTTTGTTATGTACACAGTTGTTGTGTTCTTATCTTTAATTTTAATATATATTTTTTTAATTTCTCGGTTGTCTGGCAGATATTGCTTTGAGCAACAAAATCGCTATTTTTACGTTTTTTTAGAATGTTTTTGTTTTTATCTATAATATTATATATAATACTATAAAGAGGAAAGGTTTGATTTCTTGTTTGTTTGTTTGAAATGAGTAGGCTCCGAAACAACTGGACCGATTCCAAAAATTCTTTCACCTTTAGAATGCTACATTATCCCTGAGTGACATAGGCATTGTTTCATCAAAATCGGAGTAGCACAAGCCTAGTTACGCAGGCGAAGCTGCCTGAAATTGCTTGTATCTTATATGTTTGTAGTCTTAACTATATAGTACACTAAAGAGTAAATACCCAAAAATATAATATAATATAAAGATTCCGGTTTTTGCCATCAAATTACAAAATCTAATTAATTTATTTGCAAATAGAATGGATAAAGTAGAAGTCATACTTGCAAATCTTATTAAAAGTTCTATAGCATGTTTCGCCAATTAAACGCCAAACTAATTTACATTTTAAGTTTATATTTATATTAAATTATATTGAAATATGTAATCCTATTCCTAAGAACTAAACTTAATTAATGTTCGTAATTTAAATATACCTACAAGTGGAAATGTGTAGGTATATTTACAAATGCGAATACAAATATCAATTTTAATAGATATTTTGCTCATCTTGGCGCAACCACTCCCATGCCCATAGATTGGTGAACATGAAAATTGAATTGGGTAGCATCCTATGGTAGTTTTTTTTAAGCGAAAAGTTCTTAAGCGGCGTTGCGCACTTTTGGAATGGGTAAAAACTAACCATCTAGTCAATTATCACGGTGTTAGTGACGGTAAGACTATGCTCGCCTGTTACGAGCTACCTGGCACAGGAAGCCAGATGATCTGTTGTGTCAACAAATATTGGGGTACCTTTAGAGAGTAATTAAAATAAGTGATAAACTATCTGGCTACGGAACCCTAAGAAATGGTATACAAATATGTTTTGTGATAAAAAAGTATCTTCACCCCCATATCCTCGGAAAGGTAGGCAGAAGCACAACCAAAGCATCCAAAACTAGCCTATACACTAAGTCCCACAATGTGATTGGTGGCAAGCCTATCGTCAACCGGGCACATATCCAATCCCGAGCAACGTTTTATTATCAGGAAATTGGAAAACCCCAATTTTCTTTTTGTTGCCCGATCTGGGATTCGAACCCGGGACCTCAGGCAGTTAAGTCCAACAACTAAACACCTAAACCACAGAGGCGACTGTGACAAAAATAAGAGCTTAAATGGATATTAGGGGAAAGTCCTTTGGGGTTACAGGCTGATTGGCTCGCAAGAAAGGTCAATTCAATTTGGGAAGAATCCCAGCTGATTTCATCCAAATAAGCAAACGAGATGTGAAATCGGAAATTTGAAATGTGACCATTAGAGTTATCCTCTTAATAATTTGTCAGTCTGTCAGAGACGTCTGTCGGAAATAATCCGAGATGAAATGCTAATAATGAAATGTCTTTATTTTTGACGGAACAAATTGACATAAGAATGACATTTGAGCTAATAACAATTTGTTAAGTCGTATTTTGTGTTGAAGGTTAGGAAAGTTGGTAGACTTGTACTCAAGGCCTGAGATCTATATACTAATACGTGATGCCAAAACTTTGAACCCCTTTTTACGAAAATTACGAGAAGGGAAGAGTTTGAAGTTTGGCACACTTATAGTTTATGTGTAGGAGAAGTGCACAACGCTAATATTTTTTAATAGTAATGCTTATAAAGTACATTAAATCAATAAATAAAACATTACCATGCGTTTACCTACCATGCTTTTGACACACACAAACAAATATATTGATGATAACGATAAAAGATCACAGATGGCGCACTAAAAAGTTTGGAAATAAAAAAGTTGAAATGAAGATGGCGTTCTTATCAACAAGATATTAAAAATTATTATGGTCGAATTTCGACCAATGGGCGACCACTAGTAGTAAAAACTGCGTGATCGCGGTTGGGATGCAGACGGACGAACAGACAGACAGACAAGTATTCTTAAAATGTATTTTGCTGTTTTAGTCACTTGTACCTATTTATTTTAAATTTCTTCAATATAAAGAATTCGATTTTCTACAGTTTAATAATAATAAGGATAGATTTCAACCAACAAGGAGGAGGTTATGAATTTGTCTATATGTTTGTTGAGAGATTACTAGACCAATAATGAACAGATTTTGATAGTTGGGATGTGGTTTATGATTCTGTGGTTATTACATAGAAATTCATACCATTTTTCATTTATTCATTCATTCATTTCATAGCAGTTAGACTGCAAATAACTCCTATTTCATTACCACGTCGTGATATAATCAAAGTTGTATCCATTTAAAGATGCATACATTTTTTATGTAATCTCGATAACGTTGTGTCTACGATGTAGCCGAAGCACGTTAGCAAACCAGTCAAATATCACTCAGATCTTGATTAAAATGTAATAATACCACTTAACTTTCCAAGGTGGACGAATTCGTCGTATCTGGACGTCGTCCAAATACATCCATCAAAATGTTTGGCCGAGTTATCGTTTAAAGTATCTTCACACCTATATCCCCGAAGAGGTAGGCAGAGGTACAACCAAGGCACCCACGACTAGCCGAAGACACTAAGTCCCACAATGTGATAGGTGGCAAGCCTATCGCCAACCGGGCACATTTCCAATCCCGACCAACATTTTTTTATTAGAAAATTGGAAAAATCCAATTTTCTTTTTGTTGGCCGACCCGGGATTCGAACCCGGGTCCTCATGCAGTCAAGTCCAACACCCGGACCGCTAGACCACAGAGGCGATTTAACATTCAAGCAAACGGACAACCTCTCTCTTATTGAAATATAATAAATAGATTTGTAGAAGAATGAAATCTGTACATTGAAGATATTAAAAAATATATACCGGAGACTAAAACTGGGCAACAGAACACCTTTTTTAGCCTAAGAACTCAAGGAGCGGTTTTTACCCGCTCCCGTGAAGGTTAACGACCCGCAGGTTGTGTAGAATGTAGATTTATATGCAAAAACTAAAAGCATATTTCACGACGCGTTTTACATCCGCTGCGCCCGCGGTTATTTGCGGTTCCCGTGGCAACGTTTGCCCGCCCGTAGAATCGTACAAGTTTGCGAACGTTGACTTCAACCGCGACAGCTTTGTGACCGCACAAATTACCCGTCTCCATGAGTTTTGAAATAAAACTGCAGTTCCCCGACCGACGCGGGTAAAAACCGCTCCATGAGTTCTTAGGCTTAGGGTTTTTGTCTGTCTGTCTAACCACGATTCACGCCGTAGATTGAACCGATATCTTTTGGACGGAATCTCATGCTACTAGTACCAGTCTATCGGTTACTCTCACTTCAGTAGCTAGCTAGCTAGCAGTTTTAGACTTTTGCCGTCGTTGATCGAGTCCCTTTCAGGAAAATCGCTTACCCTCAGGGGTATCCCTAATTAAATCTCACATTTCCTTACTCCGTACTGATTTATTACGCAACGTAATTAATGGTGGTAATAAATTGTAATAATACTGAACTTGAGACCACGAAATGCCACGAATCGAAGGGCCCAACTTTATACGGTAAAATATAAGCTATTAAGCAAAATTAGATTTAAAAGGATTGGCTGTATTTGAAGCAATAATTAACTTCTTGACTTTTACTGCTACATTTAAATTATTATCGTATCGTGTCGATAGAGCTTTTAATCGGCTTCAAAACAAGAAGATTTTAATTCGTTTATAATGAAATAGTTGTTCGGGTTAACTTCGTTCCACCCGTTCAGTTTGTATTTTTTTTATGATATTGGTAGGCAAACAAGCAGACGGATTTCCTGATCGTAAGAAATTTGCGCCGCCTAGAGACACCAAAGGTGGTAATGGTGCTTTGCCAACCTGAGGCCGAGATGTTAGACCTCGAGCAAAAGTAAGTTTACCGGCTTCCTTACCCTCCGAACCGGAACATGAATGACGTTATGGCGGCAATAATAGGTAAGGCGGTGGTACCAATCCGGGTGAGTCGCTGTGAAACTCTACCACCTAGTCAGATGTCACGGTGTTAGTAACGGTAAGCCTGTGCTCGCCTTTTACGAGCTGCTTGGCAGGTAGGCAGATGGTCTATTCAGCGAAGAAGCCCGGACCAACACGGGAAGAAATAAAGAGAGGGAGAGAAATTTTGCAGAATTAGCAAAATAAAGGCTTATTCTGCATCTGTTAATATTGATTAATGAATTTCTTACATTGCCGTTTCTGCTGCCAAAACATAATTCTGCAGAATTTGCTGCAGAATACGACAAACTATCAAGTAGGTACCGGCTACAAAATAGCGACGTACCGGTAACATTTGTTCCTATAGCGATAGTCGCATGTATGGGAAAAAATAAAATGTTTTGGTGTGGTGTGTTTCCTGGTTTCCTCGCAGTCGAACGGCATGAAAAGTAGGTCCATTTCCTGGTTCGAAACTACCTCACCGTCAATTTTCAGCAAAATCGCTTCAGCCGTTCTTGAGTTATAATTAGTGTAACTAATACGACTTTCTTTTATATAATATATAGAGACCTATTTTTTTTAATTTTATGATTACTACATTGTAAAAATAATTTTACCAATTTTATTGCCCTTACAAAAAAAAAAACCATATTTTTTTACAAAAAAATACTATTTTAACTAGATTTTAATCCTGTATCTTTTGCTGCTCACTTACCTACACCTTAGTAACTCACATGCAAAGGCTGTCGCTTTGCATGTGAGTTACTAAGGATTTAAATGAGCTTGGTCCGGGCTCCTTTGCAGAATGTATCGTCTGCCTTCCTGGCAGCTCGTTAAAGGCAGACATAAGCTTAACGTCACTAACACCGTGACACCTGACAAGGCTTTCGCAGGGACTCGCCCGGATGGGTAGAACTGCCTTACCTATTCCTGCCGCCATAATGTCAGCGATTGCCGCTTTGGTGGATAAGTTAGCGGCTTCAGGTTGTGCCACATTTGGTGTACATACACTACGTACCTATGTAGGCAATGTGAATTTCTTACTATCAGGAAATCCGTCTTCTTGTTTGCCTTCCAATATCATAAAAAAGTGATTTTCTATTTTAATAATTTCACCTAAAACGATTTAATAGTGTTCTAATCTAATGTTACATAGAAAATATACTCGTAATTATCAACTAAATTGATAAAGTTAACAATTTCTCAACCGAATTTGAATCCTCGGTTCCAAATGCTGAAAAAATTATGAAAAATTTCCGGTGATAGAAATTCATAAGGAGATAAGGAGTGTTACACTGTTTGTACAATTTTAACAATTACAGTCTAGTAGTAATGACTAAAGTAGCCAGTGTAGCATTTACAAGTACAAAAAAGAAACTTAATAAAATATGAGCAATAATATTTAAACTATTTTTAATAATTCAAGCATTTGTATTTAGTTAATAATATGGAAATATATTTTTATCTATATTTTCAAATCAAATTTAAAAAAAGTGGTAAAATACAGTATTTCGCTTACTTTGTTATTTCTATTTTATTAGGTCAGGTTTTCAAGGATGTGATACGAAAGATTTCAAGAATGTGTTTTCGATGGTAGACTACATAATGCTCACAATTTGAGTCCTCATAATCCTCTCAATCCACCCACTGCGAGGATATCCATGGGTTTTTCAATGTAAAAAAATGAAAACAGGTTTACAAGAATCGTGACAATTGGCAAAGGGACAAGGGACTTGGTGAAGAGATATGTAGGTATATTTAAAATTTAGCTGACTAAATATAAATAGTGCTCGCCCATAAAATACTTTAATGTGTTGTTAATAAGAATGCCATCTTCATTTTTCAAAACCAATTACTTTGTTTTCAAACTTCTTAGTGCGCCATCTGTGATCTTTTATCGTTATCATCAATACATTTGTTTGTGTGTGTCAAATGCATGGTAGTGTGGGTAATGTTTAATTTATTGATTTAATGTACTTTATAAGCATTAATATTGAAAAATATTAGCGTTCTGCACTTCTCTTACACATAAACTATAAGTGTGCCAAATTTCATACTCCTCCGTCAACGCAATTTTCGTAAAAAGGGTCCAAAGTTTTTGCTTCACGTATTAATATATAGATATTGCAGACAGAATGACGTCTATAAAAATTGTTTGCTTAGAATACTTTTCATTATCCAAAAATGTCATCCGAGACGATGAATATTCCGTTTTTATAATTCTACGTGACGGAGTACAAAAGGCAAAGGTTCAACGTCCTCAGAATTCTTGGAAGGGTTCCAAAATGGTTATCTATCTAGAAGGGTGCATCCGAACGCTCTTGATAAATCCTTCCGACATGCTCGTACGGAAAACAACAAGGAATTGATATATGACTACATTGAGTATGTTTACGATCTAATCATATCTAAAATGGGATATTAGGCTCCGAGCAAAAGCGAGTTTACCGGCTACCTTACCCTCCAAACCGGAACACGTCATGACGTTATGGCGGCAGGCATAGGTAAGGCGTTGGTACCAATCAGGTTGAGTCGCTGCGAAACTCTACCACCTAGTCAGATGTCACGGTGTTAGTAACGGTATGCCTATGCTCGCCTTTTGCGAGTTGCCTTGCAGGAAGACAGATGGTCTATTCTGCAAAGGAGCCCGGACCAAAACGGGGAGAATGGGATTTTTAAAAAAGTAGCCTGTGGTCTAGCGGTGCAGCATCGGACTTGACTACTTGAGGTCCCGAGTTCGATCCCCGGGTCGAAAACCAAAAAAAATAGAAAATCTATATTTTCATTTTTCTAATAAAATTAACGTTGCCCGGGATTGAATATGTACCCGGTTGGTGTGCCACCTATCATTGTGTGGGACTTAGTGACTTCGGCTAGTCGTGGGTGCACTGGTTGTGCCTCTGCCAACCTCTTCGGGGATATGGGCGTGAAGATCCTTTTTTTGAGTAACTACTATATGTTTACTCGCGAATCTATAAGCGTAGAGTAGATTTTCATACAAACTTTCGTTCCCCATTAAAGACCGTTGGGGATTTTTTTTAAAAATAGTCCATCTTTTAATTCGGGTCTTTAACTGTGTGCATATAAAATTTCACTGAAACCGGACCAGCGGCTTAGGGAATTAAAGCAAAACAGGCAGACAGACAGAAAGACAAACAGACAGTTGTTCTTAATTGTTATATTGTATAGATAACACAAAAACCACTATTCGAATTTAATAAAATTGATGTAGAACTTACTTAAAATCGGTCAATAAAGATCCATCAAAATCGGTTGGCTATTGGCTGATATATCGCGTGACAAATACACAAAAAACTCAAATAACATAAAGCCGAATTCACAACCTCCGTTTTGGAGTCGGTTAAGAATTATATACCATAAATGATATAACAAGCAACGCAAATATCTAAGTTTTACAATCCTATTAATATTATAAATGCGAAAGTTTGTCTGTTTGTTTGTTATTTCTTCAAAAAAACTGCTGAACCGATTTTCTTGAATTTTTTTCCACACATAGAGGGAAAATGTGGCAACAGCTAGTACGTTATAATTGTAAAAAGTCAGATATCTTTGTTGCTTACTGTACACCTATCTTAATTATTTCTGTCTTCTAGTCTGTGTGTACGGTTTGAGAGATAAGACGAATTAATTTGTTACACAAGAGGCGCCTTAATTTTACAATGGTGATAATTCTGCTGAAGGCCACTATCATAACAAATATATTGATTTTTTATATCTGTTCCGGCGAACTTAGTTCTAACCGTTCAGTTTGATTGAAAAAATGTTGTTTTCTTAGTTTCTTGGAGTCAAATAGGGTTAAAATATTCTTTATCCTTCTCCAGGTTTTAAGCTACCTCCCCATCAATTTTCAGCTTAATCGGTTGAGCCGTTCTTTAGTTATAAATATTGTAACAGACACGATTTTATTTTATATAATACTAGCTGTTCCGGACTACTGTTCCGGACTGTTTTAGGACTAGTTTAGAACTTCGTTCCGCCTGTTCAGTTTGTATGGGAAAAATTAAAATGTCGTTTTTCCTAGTTTCCTCGCTGTTGTAAGGTGTAAAATATAGCCCATGTCCTTCTCCCGGTTCTAAGCTACCTCTCCTTAAATTTTCAGCCAAATCAGTTTAACTGTCACGACTGATTTATCTATCATATTTTTTTTATTGTTAAGGTGTATTCTGCTATTCGGGGCGAAGAGAAATTCAACGAATTCAAAACAATGAAAATTGGTCCAGCAGATCTCGAGTTATAAGTGTTGTAACAAAACCGACTTTATTTTATATAATGTGGCTCAGGCGCATGTGACCGCCCTTAATTTTCTGAATATTTATGAAAAATTAACGATTAATAATCCTTTTTCGCAAAAACGACGATGTAAAAGACCGGTACCCAAGTACTGGTCTACCTGGATATCAACGACTGTACTCTTCAACAGCAGCGCGTGCATTCCCGTTACAAAAACCGTAAATGAAATGCATATCAGCCACATGAGAAGACGGGAGGTCTCGCAAACGTAACATTCTATGATAATCAAAGTTTTCTTAACAAATTAACATTATTTTATCGCCTCTGTGGTCTAGCGGTCCGGGTGTTGGACTTGACTGCATGAAGTCCTGGGTTCGAATCCCGGGTCGGCCAACATAAAGAAATTTGGATTTTTCCAATTTTCTAATTTAAAAAAATGTTGGTCGAAATTGGAAATGTGCCCGGTTGGCGATAGGCTTGCACACACACACACACACACATATCACATTGTGGGACTTTAGTGTCTCCGGCTTGTCGTGGGTGCCTTGGTTGTACCTCTGCCTGCCTCTTCGGGGATATGGGCGTGAAGATACTTTTTATTTTCTTAACACAAACTGGTCTCACAAAGTACAATAATAGCGCACAAATCACAAAACACGTAGCGTCACAGGATTTATAGTCAAGCGACTAACGGCCAATGTTAATAATGTATCTCAATCTAATGGATTTCAAGCAATCTAGATAGCGGCGTATCCGCCGGCCTATACTATACCTCATTCCCATATTTATCCTGTGCACAGATATATTATTGGCAAGCGATAACATAAAAATGGATCAAAATATCAATCTTGGGCAGCAAGTTTTGGATTAGGATTGATTATTAATATTGGCCGTTAATGAAGTCAACAGACAGCATTGTTCCTAGGAACCGCTTTCAGGTAAAAAGTGACCCTTTTTATGCGAATCTTAGCAAATGTTTAACAAGTTGTTTGTTGAATTATTGGAAGAGATAGATATTGAAAATGTTTTATGAATTTGTAGCTCCTATGTAGTAGATTATTAATAAATGCTATAAAAGACCTCTTATGGGGGGATTTTAGGGACTTTCACCCGTTTTTTTGAAGTAAATACTGTTTTTTTTAGAAAAAATTCATTTTAATTGTGTTATGTTTTTATTGTAGACTAATTTTAATAAAACATGTCTGTTAATCCGATAACATAACTAACAAGGTATTTTTATTTTAGCACTTGCCCTGTGCTTGGGATAAATTTTCTATAAATTTTTAAAG
>NJDC01009727.1:35236-49016 GCA_002245475.1 Calephelis virginiensis
ACGTATTTTTATTTTAGCACTTGCCCTGTGCTTGGGATAAATTTTCTATAAATTTTTAAGATTTGTGTATTTATAGAATTGTGTATCTATAGGACATAGCTACCCGCGTTAACGGGTTAGAAAGGAATTAAAAATTTCGCCACGGGACTTGAATCCTCAGTAGCTCAATTGGTTAGAGCATTCGTCGGCTTGAGACGAAAGGTTACAGGTTCAAATCCTGTCTGGGGCGAAATTTTTTCTTTCTTTAAAAATTTATAGAATAACTAACAAGCTTTCAAAAATAATAAACAGACTTCAAATTGAGCTGACAACGTTGAAGATATGGCAAAAAAGGTAAAGCAAGGTCACAAACTCTACTAAAAAACTAAAAAAATTAATAACATTGAAAATATTTACGATAGACCCCCCCCCCTTTTAAAGTTATTTATCGGTAATTTTTCATAAATATTCAGAAAATTACGGGCGGTCACATGCGCCTGAGTGACATATAAGGATATTAAACTTATTTTGAGATTGGAGAAAGTAAGATGTAAATTAATATGGTGAGTATTTTTTAATGAAACATAACAGTAATCTTAAAAGTAAAATTTTTCAATGAGCCCCCGACAAACGGCCCGTCCCTTCTAAAGTTATGATGCCACAGGCTCATACACTCCCATACATCTAACTTACAACACCTCCTTTTTTAATATTTATATTATTGTATTGTGTCATTCCTAGGTTAGGCAACTCAAAACCTGTTTTGTTCTTCTAATCAAATTGGATGGGATAGACACAGGGTTGGAGATAGCCTTACTACTCATTATGGGATTAAACAGTATCTTTGATTAATTGTGGGTACCCTAATTATACCTCTGTTTTCTTTTAAAATCTCTGAATAGACGTATTCTTGTCCCTATATTGGTTACCATTTAAAATATAAACAACATACGTTGTATCTTCCACTCGTGGCTTTGTTCGCGTACAAATTTATGAATAGTATCCTAGGTTATTCTAATATATAAACTATATATCCTGTAGTGTTTTTTTTATTCCTGTAATGTTACACCTAAATCCGTTCAGTAGTTGTTCGTGCAAGATAACAATCATTCATCCATTTCCTCAAACTTTCATATCTATTCCTATATACAAGGTTACTGGTAACTAACTGGTAACTAAAAAGCCGACCTAGAAAGATTATGTGCTAGTTACCAGTAACCCTGTATATATAAAAATGAATCCACATTTCGCGTGGTCATCGCATCACGCTTGAACGGATAAACCAAGTTTGCTAATTAATTTTTTGTTGTAATGTTTATTATCAGGGGAAGGATTATGATTGATTTTATGGATATGAAGAGAAAAACGGGGGAAATTGCATCGAAAGTGTAAAAAACCACACTTCAATTTTATCCATACAAACTGTAAGTAGTTATTAATGTCGAGCGATACGAAGTTCGCCGGATCGGCTGTTGTATGTATAAAAAAGTGGGGATTCATTTCGGGGGGTCACGCCCATCACGTCCGAGCGGGTAGACCAATTTTGCAAGTATTTTTGTTGTGTTTGTTATTGTCTAGAGAAGGTTCCTACGAAAAGAAAAACCGGGAAATTTGCAGAGTAAATGAGAAAATAGTCAATGTCAAGAGATACGAAGTTAGGTAGGTTTGTTAGTTTATAATATAAGTAGGATATTTTGAATATCTACAGAGCTTTCTGTTTGCGATCTTAGCTATGCTTTCAAACGCGATCGTATTTACAAAACCATGAAATTTCAGAATAAGCTCTCAAGAGACGATAGGGGAAACAAGTCTTCATTTGAATATTAATATTTCTGTATATTTTTTTCACAATATCTGACTATATTACGCCACATGATTGATTTTTGTATTAACAAAAGTGAGACAAAGAAAGAGTGGATTGAGAGAAAGTGTTGATATAAAAATGAGGATTGGGGCATATCCGTATATGTAGAAAGAAGATTAACAAAACAGATATACCATGGAAATGAGGATGAGAGAGCCCCGGGGAGACCTAGGCTGATTTTCCATAATCAAATCGCTCATTATTCGTCCGTGGGTAGTAACCAAGTAAAGTATCTTCACGCCCATATCCCCGAAGAGGTAGGCAGAGGTACAACCAAGGCACCCACGACCAGCCGAAGACACTAAGTCCCACAATGTGGTAGGTGGCAAGCCCATCGCCAACCGGGCTCATTTCCAATCCCGACCAACATTTTTTTTTTAATTAGAAAATTGGAAAAATCCAATTTACTTTTTGTTGGTCGACCCGGGATTCGAACCCGGGACCTCATGCAGTCAAGTCCAACACCCGGACCACTAGACCACGGAGGCGATTAGGGTAGTAACCAGAGTCTCAAAACCTTATTACCATAATTACAAAAGCTAATCTAGCAGTCATTTAAGTATTATAATCACGAATTTGTTTTAAATAATAGAATACAATAAAATATTTATTCTAAAGGTTGTTGCCGAGTTTGAAGACGTGGAACCGGATGCCCTGTATGATGTACTCCACGACCCCGAGTACCGGTCGGTTTGGGACTCCCACATGCTGGCAGCAGAGGACGCGGGACACATCAACGTCAACAACGATGTCGGCTATTATGCCAGTAAGGATTCCAACTCTTTTAAATGATAATACATTGACAAAACTTTCGCTTTTCCTGATTGCATATGATATAGCTGCATGTCTTTTCTGTGACTGGAGCGTTAGACCTGATGTGCAAACTTATTCGCTGTCCTACTGGACCGGAATGCGACGGTGCCAATGTCCTTTTAGCTACAGGTATAGGCAAAGTGGCGAATCCTTACCAAGTCCATTTGTTACACAGCACTCTAGTACCAGTGGTCTGGATTTCGTTCGCCTCTTACGAGCTTCCAAGTAGGAAAGCAGATGGTATAATCTAAACAGACGATCGGGGGCTACACGACTACAATGACAAGCATATTTATGAATTTTAATTTTAATTATGGTCTTTTTGTTGTTATGTATAAATTTCGGATAATTTGCAGATAAGCTAAAATTGACACTTATTAGACCTATTCATAAAAAAGAGGATCTAAATGATTTAAATATTTAAATATGTAGGTAGGTACCCGGGGAGACCAAGGTTGACTTTCCACGATCAGCTCACTTGGATATTATCCGAGGGCGGTGTCAAGAATCTCCGAAACCGGCGTGTTTGTATGAAAAGGTTAATGAATGTGAAGGAAGCCAGACAGATATGTCAGGATCGTGAGGTCTGGCACTCGATACTCTCTGCTTACCTCGTAAGGGACTTGGCGTGAAGATATGTATGTATGTAAATATCTATCGACCGATATCCCTGACTGTTTTTTTCGAATACTGTCATACATTTACAATGTTTAACCCCAAAACCATTTGCAACAAACAACGCGGCAGACGGAGACAAAATAAGGACGTGTCGGTTGAGGGTGCAGAAACAATATGGCCGAATCGGTTGAGCGGAGAGAATACCATAAATAGGTCTACATATGATGGTTCTCGTTAAAAATTAATAAACCTAGATAGGAAATGACAAGGCTATTAAAAGTAATGTCGATATAACTTTAAAATTAGGAATTCAGTGGCTTCAGCAAAATACAGTAAATAATAATATAATAACTAAAAAGTAAATAATAAAAATAGTTAATAAATAAATAAAAAAAAGTAAATAATGACTAAAAATAAATTTTAATAAGACTAAAATTATGAACTCTAACTCACCACAGAATAAAAAAAAAACTACACCTAAATGTAGATATTAAGTATAATACATTTCAAATTGTTCAAATACATAACATACAATGATTAGGATTAATGTGATTTGACCGCCTCGGTGGTCGAGTGGCTAGCGTACACGCCTAACTACACCGATCATCCGCGAGGCTCGGGTTCGATTCCCGACGGGGGCAGGCATTTGTGTGATGAACATTTAGATGTCTACATTTCCGGGTCTGGGTGTTTATTAAATTTATTCTGGTATCTATTTAAGTATTTCTATGTATTAGAATCGTTGACTAACAACCATAACATAATCATATAATTTGCTTACTTTGGGGTTAGATTCAATTTGTGTAACTTGTCCATGGATATTTATTTATTATTTATTTATTTATTAATGTTAGATAATCAGATAATCAAAACAAATTAATGAGTTTTCGTTTGCACTTTGTTTGATGTAAAAAATTGTAAATGAAAAAGCGATTGTTACTGAATACTCGTATGATGATTTGGTTTTATAGACTATTCATTTTGTTTTTCTGTAAATAAAACTCTAAAAATAAAAATGTAAATTCCTTTTAGATCCCAGATTTTTTTAGCCTTAGTCAAACAGATAGTTGTAAAATTTTTTTCATCTTAACAATACAGGAATACAGGTAAATTGACCTGTTTACATCTCTAAAAGGAAGAGACAATAACAAGGGCAAAATACGACATAAAAAATAAAATAGCTTTCTATGGAAATATAGTCTTTATCATCAAAGAATATTTTTCACCAGCCTGCTTCATTAAAACATTGACAATATGAAAAAATAAAAAAAATATGTTAAAATCAAAGCGTTTTATGACGTCAATGAATGTAATAATTGCAAATAGAAATCATAAAGATTACTAATCACGCATTTGATAAATGTATTATACTGTTTTTTTTATTTGTATGTCTGAGTTTGTAATAATGTTATTAAAGATTACCATAACAATATAATTAAAATTTAATTGTAATTTGAAATAATGTAATAACAATGTATTTAATTTATGTGGGTAGGTATTTAGTTTACCTTAATAATTCCTTTAAATTTTGTTTAAGATGATAATGAAATTATGGACATGTAACTATTAGTAAAGTAATAATAGAACTACCAAAGAAAATATAAATACTACGTAATAAGAGGCGGGACTTCCATAGATACATAGCAAACCCGAATTTGTATAAAGTTTACTTGAAAAAGTATAACCCGTATGATTTGAAAGTAAGTCTAAAGGCATTCAGATATAAGGCAACTAGTGTCATATGATTTGGGCGAATAAAAAACATAGCAAACTTATTTTTTTTATTTTTTGATATGAAAGTTGCGCTAAACTGAGTACTACATATAATTGTAAAATGCCTCCGTACTTGTATAAAAAAGATAGTGAAACTGATTACTGGAATTTTATTTCTAAAATTGTACTTTTTTCATAACAATATGACCGCCTCGTTGGTCGAGTGGCTAGCGTACTCGCCTAACTACATCGACCAACCGCGAGGCTCGGGTTCGATTCCCGACGGGGGCAGGCATTTGTGTGATAAACATTTAGATGTCTGCATTTCCGGGTCTGGGTGTTTATTAAATTTATTCTGGTATCTATTTAAGTATTTCTATGTACTAGTATCGTTGACTAACACCCATAACACAAGCATATGATTTGCTTACTTTGGGGTTAGATTCAATTTGTGTGATTTGTCCAGGGATATTTATTTATTTATTTATTTAATATTTCTACGCCACTAGGCTACAGTCGTCGTTCTTTATCAACGTCAAATAATAGAAGTTAGATTTTTTTTTAGAATAGAATAGAACATATTTACAAAAGGTAACTTTTTACGGGTTCGAATCCCGGGTCGGGCAACAAAAAAAAAGTTTTTTTTCCAATATTCTAATATTAAAAAAAAATATTGCTCGGGATTGGATGGATATGTGCCCGGTTGGCGATAGGCTTGCCACTTATCACATTGTGAGACTTAGTGTCTTCGGCTAGTCGTGGGTGGCCTGGTTGTGCCTCTGCCTACTGCTTCGGGGATATAGGCGTGAAGATACTTTTTTTTTATTTATAGTTAGAGTAAAGAAATTTCACCCTTCCGAAGACATATAACCAGGGCAAGCACAACTAGTCGAAGACACTAAGTTCCACAATGTGATAGGTTGCAAGCTTATACAAACTGGAAATATAACAATCCCAATCCCGGGAAACGTTGTTTTTATTAGACAATTGAAAAAAAACATATTTTTTAATATTGCCCTACCCGGGGATCGAACCCGGAACCTCATGAAGTCAAGTCTAACAGCGAACCTATAATTAGTATCTATTGTAATGCTATAATTAATACTAGCTTTAAGTATATAAGAGTATATTTGCACACCCAAATAGTTACCCTAGCAAATTGTATCAACATTATTAATAACACAATATGGTTACACTTTCACTGTAAAGAAAATAAAAAGTAAAAGTGAAGTAGATAATTATTAATATCTCGCTATGTTCGCTTTAAGTGATTTTATCTAGTTCTTTTACAACATGTGCTTATACGTTGAAAATTTTAAAAAAGCGAACGGGACGCTTCTTTTAAAACTGTCACGTGGACAATTCTCCTGTTCCATTTTCGAAAATTACTATAGCGTTTGCTTGAAAACGACATTGCTTATTTGACATTTCCCGCGTTAAAATGTCCAGAGCTAACTTTTATTGAAACTTGACGCTTGTTACATGTGTCGGGTCATGCCTGTAATTGCTTCTTTTGTCTCACCTGTAAATGGATTTGTTGTTCATGTACAGAAGCTCGTTAACAAAGTCTGAACTGCTTAGACGGAGTAAAACTATAACAAGTCAGCGTCAACTCCGATAATAGGTTATCTAAATAAACATAATTTTAACGCAGTGATATATAATGTATGTAGTAACCTATAACCCTTCAGGTGGGAAGTTTTCACGTATAGAGCTTTATGCCGCCATCATGATGGAATTTGTTTAACACTTTAATTATAGGTTTTATGTGTCGAAGTCCTTTATACTTACATGGAATGAATTAATCTTTTAACTTCTAGATTTGCTCTACCCTGCCCAATACCATTTAAATAAGTGACACATAATTTATAATCTGTTAACGTAGTGGTGGCTATACACCTTTATCATTTATTTAGGTGGCTACAAATTCGTTACAAAAACTGCAAAAAACTGACTTCGATTTCAAAAAGTTAGTCATCTCAGATAATACAAAAATGAGTAATTTTTTGATTTACCAAGGATTCCTACATCCAGACTTGGTGGCAATAAACCTACTTGGAAGTTACGCTCTTTCAACTAACAAAAATTTTCTAAAATCGGTTACAGTGTAGGTTAATCGATTTCTTTGTAATCCATTAATGGATTAATAATGATTTAATATACAAAATAAATAATAAATAAATTTCTCTGGATAAACTACACAAATTGATGTAACCCTAAAGTAAGTAAATTATATGATTGTGTTATGGGTGTTATGTAACAATGTACTACTTGGAAGTACGCTCTTCCAACTAAAAAAAATTTCTAAAATCGGTTACAGTGTAGGTTAATCGATTTCTTCGTAAAACATTAATGGATTAATAATGATTTAATATACAAAATAAATAATAAATAAATTTCTCTGGATAAACTACACAAATTGATGTAACCCTAAAGTAAGCAAATTATATGATTGTGTTATGGGTGTTATGTAACAACGTGTGTTAACGATTGTAATACATCGATATACTTAAACAGTACAATAAAATTAATAATAAACACCCAGACCTGAAAATGCAGATATCTAATTATTCATACAAATGTCTATCCACGTCGGGAATCGAACCTGAGTCTTGAGAACATGAAAAATATATAGGAATCGATAATTTAACCTCCTGCTTTTTTTAAAATGTAAAAATCAGAAATATTTGAATAAAGGTAACTCACATACTTGTTAAAATATAAAACGAAATAAAATATTTTCGTAACGATTTCCGGCCGCGCCGACTGCAGTCCGCCATTTTATTCCGCATACAGCTTTACACCTTTCGAGCAACGCAGTCCCGCTTCATCTCATTATTGAGCGACCAAAATATTATATTAAGAGTGAAGGTGACCTACTTAAACGTTTATTGCATTGTATTTTTTTATTTTCCAACAGAATAAGACGGGTGTCAATAGTTTTAACGTGTTTGTTTGTTTTTGTGTGTATATGTATAAATATGTATACGCGTCCGTGTGGCATAATGAAATTTGAACGGATGAATGGATTTCGATGCGGATTTTTTTTTAATATCCAACGTGATCGAGATGGGTTTTAGCTTCAATACGTATAGGTTTTGTATTTGGCTTCTAATTTTTATATTACATACCGGGAAGTCATGTTTTTTATATTTCATTATTTACGGAGGCGCTAGCGAATTTAAGCGCCATACACTCATGGTAAGGGTTCAGAATGCTTTAATGGAACGTGTTCACATACTTATATCTGCCCCCTTACCATGAATTTAAGGCGTTATCAGTTATAGCATAACATGAACGGTTATAGCAGTAATATTTCCATACTGCTAAATATCCACTTATAAAAGTAATTTTATGACATAGGATATAAGGTTGTCTTTCGCCGATGAAAATTAATATTATTAAAATAATAATCTAACAGTGACATTAATGATTAACTAAATTTTCAGAGCAAATGCGTTTTAGATTTCTATACGTGAAAGGCACTGATAAAATCTCGAAAGGATTAATAAAAAAGCGAATGTATTTTCAGTTTTCGCTACCATTTTAATTATAGCACTTTAGACACGTTTGGTTAAGCTTGCCTCAAGTAATAAAAACTCATTTCTATTGCTTCCACGTTTCACTGACCAAATCTCTGAAGGGGATATAAAACGTCAATTCTTTTCCGCCCTCGCTATCTCCTTCACTTATACCATTTTTGTGGAGAACTCCCGGTAAACATGACTCAAATAATAAAAACCAAACTCTAGTGCTTCATTCTTCTCATTTTCTTCATCAGTTATAGTAGTAATATAATTGCTTAAGTTTATTTAATCTGTTTTTGAAGTCAAAACTTCTTTAGCGGCGTTGCGCACTTTATTTGGAATGGGTAAAAACTTTTAGACTCGCGTCAGAACACGTGAGCTGACCGAAAATTTGTAAGACGGCGCGGGGCGCTTGCGCAAATGTTCGTGTTGCCATGTTTGTGTACCTACGATAGCGCAATAAATGAATATTATATTCTAGCACTTATAGGATAGTACTTTTATACTGATAATCAAAGCAATTCGTACAAAATTATTCCCTAACCATTCCAAAATATCTAAAATGCACCACGTTAATATCCAAGTTTTAACATCTGCCAGCACTCCCGGAGTGCAACCCGTTGTTTTATTTATTATAAATCAATTTCTTAGAAAATCCTAAAAAATTGAGACAACATGTAACCTCATAATACACAAATATAATATATTATTGTGACAAATATAATTATTTATACAAATATATAACAAATATTAATTATATTAGTAGGTAGGTATTTGTCACATGTGTTTTGGTTAAAATTAAATGGTCAGTAAGTTTCTAAACATTGAGTTTTTAAGACCAACTAAAGAGTATTTAAGACAAATAATTCAATAAGCCATGAAGATCTCGCTATCGCTTATAATTATACCACTTTGGCGACGTTAACGTGGCTGGAGTAATAAAAGCTCATTTCTATTGCTTCGTTCTCCTTCTACGTACATATCTGATCAAATCTCCGAAGTAAGGCACGACAATTTACCTCAGCGTTTAACATCTTTATGTCAGAAAGGAAATTAGGAAAATAAAGTAGCGAGAGATTTTATAAGTTAATTTTGAGAGCAAATTTTACTTTTCAATTGAAAATTTTGTTTAAAAAAATTTTTAGTATCTTGTATTACGAGTATTTAAGCCATAGTTACCAAATTGAGACTAGGAGGGTAAGCGTGAGTAAGTTACTTACTCTACGTAGTTAATAAAGCATTTACTTTATAGTGACAGGGATATGTGAGGCAAGTGGTTTCTCTTAGCAATATTATGGTAACAACAGGAACATTTGGATATTTAAAAAACTTAGAAACTTAAAAAAGAAAAAACACTAAACATATTCCTCTTCTCATGTATATATAAAAACAAACTCCTTTTCGCGTGGATATCGCATCACGCCTAAACGGATAGACCAATTTTGCTAATTATTTTTCTGTTGTGTCAGTTATTATCAGGAAAAGGTTTTATGAAAAGAAAATCCCTAAAAATTTAACGGCGAAGTGGGAAAACAACTCACGAATTGTTAGTAGCTGTTAATGTCAAGCGATACGAAGTTCACCGGATTTTCGAGTTGGTAATAATTATTTAGAACAGTAATATCTATGTCTAGTCTGAAATCATTATTTATGATATAGTAATATCTATTAGAACAAGATGTTTGCCTGCGACTTCGTGAGCGTAGAATGGTTATGATCTTCATACATACTTTCATCCCTCTTGAGGATAGCGCCCATTTGGACGGACTGGGACGGCGGGCATCGCAGCGCTACAATTCGCCTAGATCGCTTACATTCACTTTGTGTGGAGCAACGCCCACTGTGCCGGGGTGCATCGGTACGGATTTTTCCGCGGCGGATTTTCACGAAGCACCCCGTACTCATTCCCCGATGTGGCCTGCAGTGACCAAAGATCACGATATCGTTATTAAGAATAGATCACTAATGGCATTTTAACGCTAATTTTTTTCATGACAACTACTAGAGGCGCTACTTTCCATACTTGACAATTCCTATGACAGCTGCTAGAGGCGCTACTTTCCATGCTTGACGATTTTAACGTTGAGTTGCCTCTTTATTTTTTAACTCTACTATTTGGTATTGAGTAACAAAAATCCGACAATGCAACGCGGCCCGGCTCGCGTAAGTGTGCTTTGCAATGCGATGCGTCCCGACCCAACACGCTCCGCCCCGTCAACAGTGGGCGCAATCCTTTATAGCGGGTTTTTTAAAAAAGTAGACTTTGGCAGGCCTTTAACTACATGCTACTATATATTTTAGTAAGACTGATAAAAAGCAATTGATTTTTTATACAAGATGGTGTTTTGCAAGCGTTTTAGGGAATTTGTTTCCGAGCGAGCTTTCCTCAACTCGGGGACTTACCGCTCAGAATGTTTGCAGCCGCTATGTCAATACCTCCGATATTGAATTTTCACGCGCAGTGATTGCATCCTAAATGCGAAAGCTATGTCACTGGATTTACTGCAGAGAATGCATTGCTTAGAGCTAATGGATTTGCTCGATCGATATGCTAGAGTTTAAAACATAAGTAACGTAAAGTTACATTCAGTCTTCTCGTACATTAAAGTTTCTCTTAAAGTGTTTCGTTTAACTCTAGAATAAATAAAATAAACTTTCGCAAATGTTTTAGAGAATTTGTAAGAATTGCCATAGTTATATAAACGCAGAAAGTTTTTACTGAGATTTGTTAACAAAAGTAGGTACAGATTGTGTTTATTTGTAAACTTACCATGTAGTAGTAACAGTTGCTGCCATCCTCCCTAAAAGTAATCGCGATAGAAAAAGAAACCTAAACAGGTGATCAGTCTCGCATGAGTAGATAGTTTTTGGATAAAAAGGCTTCAAAGGCTGAAAAGAGCTTACAGACTTCGCTCTGCCTTGATTCATCAGCGACTAGTTATTTATAACCGAGTTTGAAAAAAGGAGTTTTATATGTTAATGATTAACCAGCCATACTCAAGCCCGCTGACCATCATTGTCAGGCCCGAGCCGCTGCATAGCACTTTACTTTTATTTTGGTGGTACCTATTACTGATAAGGGTTCAAAATTATATAACATTAAGGTAATTAATATACGCATTTACTCATGTTTACTCATATTACATACGTGTGTATGTAATAGGAGTAGGACACTACATATTACTATGTGGCTATGGGCTCAGCTCATGTAAAGCGAGTGCGAGTGGAATTCAAAAAAGGTATGTAGGTAATTACTGCGGCCCGCAAGATTTGACAGTAGCAATAATGTGGCCCAGGGTAAAAAAAGTTTGAGTATGGCTTTCAGTTAATCGATTTCTTCTTCGTTTCTGAACCGATTACAAAAACATTTTTATTTGAAATTGTGTATTTCAGAGGTGGTTTTGTGGTCATCTAGTGTCTGATAATGGAGCTCTAGGAAAATTGAGGAAAATAATATTTTTTATGTACATAGATGATTTACTTATTAAAATGAAGTCGGTTCTTTTGCAGAATTGCTATGAAATTATTGTTTGTCAATATCTTTCTGTGAATGCCATGCAAAACTGTTTTTTCAATCTATAACCCTTCATCCCCTTGTAATAAACGTTTCTTAATGCTTGAGGTTGAGTAGTATAGAAACGGGCATTAAGTGTTTGTATTTACTTGTCCATTAAATTTAAAGAAATAGCGAGAGTGTGTTGTCGTTATGTCAGAAATATTTGTGTAATATTTTACTCTATAGAATCGGCCCGTGGCGTTCCCAATGGCGGGATTTATAACACACGTTCAGAATATTTGCCGAGCAATCACGATATTCAACCATATTGAATTTTCACGTTTTGAGTTTTATTCAACGATTGCATCGTTGCAAAAGCAATGCCACTGGCTTTTAACATAGAGAGCATGGAAAATATTAATTTAATCTGTTGTTGAATATGAAAAAATATTACAAACATTTTTACAACAGTTATCGTTGCTCTTTTCATTTTAAAACCTCAGCTTAAAAGTATCTTCACTCCCATATCCCCGAAGAGGTAGGCAGAGGTACAACCAGGGCATCCACGACTAGACTGACACTAAGTACCACAATGTGATAGGTGGCAAGTATATCACTAACCGGGTACATATCCAAACCCGAGCAACATTTTTTTTATTAGAAAAACCAAATTTTCTTTTTTTACCAGACCCGGGAATTGAAGCACAAAGGCGATCAATCTCATCTCATCTTAAATATAAAATTCTCGTGTCAAAATGTTAGTTACCGTACTCTTCCGAAACGGCTTTACCGATTTTCACCAAATTTTATACGCATATACAGTAGGTTTGAGAATCGGCTACTATTTATTTTTCGTACCCCTAAGTGATAAGGGTGACTCGTCCCAATTTTTTTAATAAAATCACATTAAGAAGAATAGAAATACCTAAAAGAATAACGTTTGCCGGGTCAGCTAGCCCTTATATAAAAGTATCTTCACGCCCATATCCCCGAAGAGGTAGGCAGAGGTACAACCAAGGCACCCACGACTAGACAAAGACACTAAGTCCCACAATGTTATAGGTGGCAAGCTTATCGCCAACCGGGCACATTTCCAATCCCGACCAACATTTTTTTATCAGACCGCTAGACCACAGAGGCGTTATATATATAAAAAAAATCTTATCTCTTTTGTATGTAAATACCCGAATCAGGCTTCTTGTCAATTTTGGGATGCCATCCATTAAAATTAGCGGGTCCAAATAAAAATCAAGCTACGTTTGATCTAATTCAGTTAAGTGAGTTTTGTCGGTATCAGAATGTTTTTTTTTAATGACTAATTTGTTACTAACCTTGCGGTTTTTATAACTTCACTGAGCTTTACTATTAGAATGTGATAACCCTATCGTCTGCGATTGTAAACTAGCACTTGAGGTTACTAGTGCTGTGTAATGTTTCCACTAGAATCGTGATCTATCTCTGCGCACAACTGCGCACGCTATTGACCTTAAAAATTTCACGTAACCTTTTTTTTATAATATTGGAAGGCAAGCAGAGACACCAAAGGTGGTAATGGTGAATTGCCAACCTGAGGATAGGATGGTGGGCCTCGAGCAAAAGTAAGCTTACCGGCTACCTTACCCTTCAAACCGGAACACGACAGCGGGCACTGACTTTATGGCGGCAGGAATAGGTAAGGCGGTGGTACCAAACAGGGCGAGTTGCTGCGAAACTCTACCACCTAGAAGGATGTCACGGTGTTAGTGACAATAAGGCTTTGCTCGCTTTTTA
>NJDC01009727.1:56364-67503 GCA_002245475.1 Calephelis virginiensis
ATAAGTTTCACGTGTATGTGTGTTTGTGGCATCAGTACTTTTGAAGAGATGAACCGTTTGTGGGGGTTCATTGACCATTTTTAAATATACTACTGTAGTTACTACTGCAGCACAATTCCGTATTGACGTGCCAAAGTCGAGCAAAGTATTATTAAGCAACAGTTCATGCTAGAAGGTTTTTTTAATTTGATTTATCTTTTTTTTCTGATAAGATAGCGACAAGAACATGGCTTACTTGATGATAAAAGATAGCCGTGGCTTATAAACATGACAGTTGTTTTAAGTGAGTCGCTTTCTTGTGGTAGAGGAGTTAGACCAATTGTGAAATTCTAACGGGGATTTGGGAACATGACATTGTCATTAAGGCGGCAAGAATAGGTAATCCTAAAAGGAGGTGGATCCTTACCCGGGCAAAGTGCTACGCAACACTCTATGGCTAGTGGTCTTGCGGGTAATGATCCGTTCACTTTTAATCGCCCCTTAGCCCCCTGCTGCCAAGCAGGACGGCAGATGGTCAACCCTTCAATCAGGACCGGGACCAACACGGGAAAGACGTTCAACACAACAATGTATTCATACATTTTCTGAAATTTATTGATTGTAAACAAGGGTTTTTTAATTTTGTAATACGCATAGAAACTTTGTCTTCACGCCCTATCCCCGAAGACGTAGGCAGAGACACAAACAGGGCATCCACGACTAGCCGAAGACACTAAGTCAATGTGATAGCTGGCAAGCCTATCACCAACCGGGCACATATCCGGTCTCGAGCAACATTTGTTATTATTATTAGAAAATCGGAAAAACCGCCGGTTTTTGTTGTCCAGCTAGGGAATCGAACCCAGGACTTCATGAAGTCAAGTCTAAGATCTGGACCGCTAGACCATAGAGGCAAAATACATAAAATTTACTTCTTAATAAATTACTGTTAATATGTATATATTATAAGCTATTAGTAAAAGGGACAAGCTTATCCTAGTTACGACGCGTCTGCAACACAATTTCGTAGTTCCGTGCCAAAGTTAAGAAGAACACAAAAAGCACAGTAAAGCAAGAGTTCATACGAGAAGAAATCTTTTATATATCTTAATTTAAAGTAACTAAAATATTATGTATATGTTTTCACTCCCCGTTAGTCCATGTAGAAACAATATATCACCAACTTTGCTGCATGTCAGTACGTTAGATGCGAGCATATAGGTTAAATGGGCTATAAATAAGACCACTGAAAATACTTTGCAGCAATTTATGTGTAGGACCTACTTAACGTACTTGCAACAACTACTGATTACAACACTAAAATTTAAATTTTTCAAAAACCTTGACAAAACCTGTATATAATATATAAATATATAGGTTATATAGCCCTGATGATGCTTATATAGCGAAACAGGTTGGCTAAACCATAAAAATAAAAAATAATAAAATATATTGTGGAAAGTACAAGTGTTTCTAAATAAATTGCATCAAGAATGGAATTCCACCAAGCACCGACGATAAGAAGTATAGAATCTATATATAGTTAAGAACCATCCTGATTCCTTCTTTTATTGAATCAAAAAGTTACACTGCCTACGCGGAATTAGCAAATAAAAGGCGTATTCTACATTTGTCATCCTGGCCGTATTAGCTTTCAAACTCAAAGAACCATAAAAAAACGGTATCAAAATCAGCCCATCTATTCTAAATTTATGATGCCACTGACACGTTAAACTTATAACACTCGTTTTCCATCGGGGTTTAAAATACATTTTGAGCATCACGTTATTGTGGCAATTGCAATCTTAAGATTAATTTCATACCTTACTAAAGTATGCAGCACCCAAACGGCCTAACTATGTGAACACATTTTATTCTTTGGCTGAAACTTTATTAGCGGCTTTAACAATTTTAAAACGACTTTATTAAATAATAACTTACATTTTAATTTAAGTATCATCACGCCCATATCCCTGAAGTGTTAGGCAGAGGCACAACCAGGGCACCCACGACTAGCCGAAGACACTAAGTCCCACAATGTGATAGGTGGCAAGCCTGTCGGCAACCGGGCACATATCCAATCCCAGGCAACGATATTTTTATAAAAAAATTGAATACATACACTTTCTAATTTTTTTGTTGCCTGACTGGGGGGTTGAATTTAGACCTTTTACAGACAACATTTATACTAGATCAGCATTTATCTAGTAGCTTTTATGTTCTACACGATAGTGGAAAACAAGATTCAAAACATGCAGCATCTTTGTAATCTAGAAATGTATTTTGCTTTGTTTTGTTAAATGATACAGTATTATTATAGCTTAAACTACGTACAGAAGTTATATAATACATGTCTGTAAGTTAGGTAGAGCTAGATGTTAGAAAATGGGGCAAGCTTTTATAAAATATCTCAGTTACGGCACGTTTACTATAGAATACCGCAGTGTCGCGCCACTGTCGCGTTCAGCACCAAGCAACAGTTGCAATGAGGAGGAAATTGAAAACTCTATTTTCTCTTTAAATAAAGAAAGTTTATATAAAGTCTTAGAGGTCGGCGTATTTGTGTGGAAAGTTATAAATTTAGTTATAAATATTTGATATTTGCTGCTTTTTACTCGGTTCTGAAAAGGGTGACTTTTTATTGATTCTCATCGTTTACTATTTTTCGTCTCTGCAATACAACCAAATGGATTTGAATATAAAATAATACAAAATTGGTAATGGGGTGGAATAATAAATGATATAAATGAGTATTGAAGGTTTTTGATTTTAAAAGTCATAACCGCACCTGGTTTTGACTTAGTAGTTAAGTCCCTAATTAGATTTGAACATGGGTCAAATTATGAAAAAATCAGCTCCAAATTAAATTATGACCAGCCTTTAGTATGAGACCATGATTTTTAAAAACAAGCTTTCCGATAGTACATTCAACTTTTTACAACTTAAAAAAATTCAACTGTCACGGGACGCTTGGAAGATGTGAAACATCGACATTATTTTGTAAAAGTAATATGCAAAAAATAACAGATTGTGATAGGAACTAAATATGTCATAATAATAAAATTAAATATTACGATACGAGCAGATCGCACAGTTGCGCATGGCGACGCGTCGCCACACCGTACACACTACTGCATATAGACTATATACACCGTGTAAATGACAGCTTGCCGAAAAATGAAACCATGGATTCTGTACATGATAGACATGCATATGTAGTTGGAATTTTGTGTCGGAAATTTCATGATTTTTCAAAAAAAAAAAATTGTATTTTTATATTGATTTCACTATTATTTCATTAATACTATCCAACGCAACTTGATTTTTATTTAAAATCTAATAAATAACACATTTTTCCTAAAAACAGCAATGTAATAAAACAGGGTATTAAGTCGGCACCTACAGCTCGCAACGCACGGCTTAATGCATATACTTTGTTCGCTATACATTGCGGGCTGAGAAACTTCTAAATGAAGCCACTTGTTTCCCACAAAAACTGTTAACGGAATTTTGAAGTCTGATATGTATCTAAACTACCATAGAAGTTTTCGTTACGGTGTCACGCCAGAAATCTGTTTTACGTGCGCCTATAGATGTTTCACATCAAAAGTCATACCTATTTGTGACTGAGTAAATACCTACTTAGATTTTTAACAGGAGTCAAATTATAGTAAAAAATAAGTTCTAAATTAAAATTACGACTAGCTGATGAATATTTGGTAAGCGAATTTGTTTTTTTTTATAAATGAAGGTACGTAATATAAGCACCATTGAACAAAGTTTTTAATTTTTATTATCTGTATGATATATAGACGTACCTGACGGTAATTACAAAACACTGACTAGAGATCAGTTAAGGAAAAACTAGGAACGTCATAGTTGCGTCAACTACTTGCATCATTATATATAGCTATTACGATATGTATTTCGCCTGTTTTGGTCTCATAATTAGTGCAAACATGTATTAAAAAAGCGGTTGTCTATGAAGTCTGATAGTTGAATGTGACAACGTCATAAGGACGGAGGCCGATTGTGCCTCTTTGTCGCTCGTTCCGCGAACGCCTCAGAGCGAGATAGCACCGCGAGCAGAGTCATGTTTTTGGTGCGTGCAGCCGACTCTATCGAATTATAAGACGTTGTCACGTTAAAAAGTTTGTTCTGAATATTGCATCAAGAGTTGATTCAAAACCTAAAACTTCAAATTTTGAACAATAATAGGGTGCAAAAGTGCTACTAACATTATTACTTATCAAATGTGTATTGCCTGTTGTAAAATTGTTTTGGACATATTTTACAAACTTTTAGTTAACTTGCAGTATATTTGACCGGGAGGAATTTTACAATTTAATTCTTAAGTAATTATTCTCAGCCGATAGAACTGGTTTTTAACATATATATACTTTTTAAATGTAAATTGACAAAAGGAATTCTTAAAAGCCCCAACACTATCGAGTGTGTGGGGCTTATTTGATACATCTTATAAGTCTACTGCTAGAAACAGCACTTACTAATAAAATGTATCACAAAAATATATACTTTGTTAAAAACTTATTTTAAACTAGCCGACCTACTCCTGGTGTGGTGGATGTCCACAGGCGGCGGTAATCACTTTCCATCAGGTGACCCACTTGCTCGTTTGCCTCCTCTTGTATAAAAAAAGTTGAGAGGTGTCAAGGGACACCCGGATGGAACAAAGTTCTCTCTCCCCCCCCTCTCTCTCTCTCAATCTCTATCAATCTCTATCTCTCTTATCGAGAGAGACAGGCAAAGAAACATAAAAAAAAATGGAGAGAGAGACAGACAGAGAAACATGAAAAAAAAATAATTAAAAAAAATAAAAAAAAACATGCATGCGCAAGCTGCAAAGCTTACAATAGCTTACTATAGCAAAAAGTGTCGTGACAACTTTTCGTAAGAATTTTTTCCGTCTAGCCTCCTTTCACAAAGCGCAATAAGGAACTTTGTTCCAAAAATAAAAAATAAAAATGTTTGGAAATAATTTAAACAGAAACTTAAAGCGTTACTGTTAAATATTTGATGAAAAGCAATATCAAACATTTAAACAGTTATATGGATTAACCAAACTCTTAAACTATTCACTAAATCACTAAAGTTTAAATGATGCCTAAAGCTGAACTGACAACTAGTCAAACTATCATTAGATAAGTTTCGAATGCCCTCGTCCAAGTTTTAATAGCAGTTTCAATGTCCCAAATGTCCACTTAAATGTGTAGTTAAGATTGTAACGGGTTACAACCATCTTAATAAACCTTGGTCAAATAATTGTATGCTCGTAAGAAATACTTAATTTTATGCTCTCAATTGTAAATATTTGTATGCTCATTATAATAAGGTTGGATCTGTGTCCGCTTGACGATAGTCTTGCTACCTATCACATTGTGGGACTTAGTGTCTTCGGTAGTCGTGGATGCCCTGGTTTTGCCTCTGCCTACCTCTTCGGGGATGTGGGCGAGAATATGCTTTTTTATAAGAAATAATTGATTTTGAATTGAATTGCACTAAATTTAATTTTTGTTAAAAACTGCCAGCAAAGTTCATACAGTTCATCCCGTGACAATTTTTTTATTATCTATCGATGAAAAGCAGAGCTTTTGATGACTTTTTGATCATGCTTGTCTCTTTAGTTCAGCAACTCGCCTCTAGGTGGCATTGGTTGTAGCGGCGTTACTGCGCATGCGTATTTGCCTCGCAATCTGGTGACTCATGCCTGCTTATGCAATAGCTTTACCGCGGCAGTCTCCGAGTGCCACACGTCTTTTTTTATTTAATGGTTAATAAGGGGCTAAGACGGACACAAATGTCTTTAAAATTGGTCCAGCAGTTTTTTTTTTCATGTCAAATAATTTATTTGCAAAACAGGATTACAGTTTTTTTCTTTCGTTTTCGAATTCTAGTGTTATAAAATATGACTCCGTGTTATAAATAGACTAGTTGTTCGTCGTTTAGCCCTCCCCTTACCACATTCATATTTTTATCGTTATTCCGTAATTCAGTTCTAATACCGTAAAACCCAATACGTGTTTTGACATGCAATAACAATATAAACTAATTATTAAGTTAATGCTTTTTATGTTTACAAAAAATAGGTGTAGATATTAATTTTTTGTGTTCAGCGTAACTCCACCGTTATCCTATTTTGGTATCTCGCCTAGTTGTTTAAGAAATTACCATTTTAGTGTTCATACATTTTTTTTCTACCATGTCTTGTCAAAATTGGGAAAAAGTAAAAATGTTCTAAAATCGACGGAAAAAAATAACTCAATTTTATTATGACATTAAATTTGGCCACGTTGATTAGGGATTATTTTTTTATACTTATAGAAAAAATACGATCAAAAGGAAAAGTGAAAGTTCGGTACACGTTACGGGATTACTGCGTCAATAGCTGACTTGTTCTGATGGGTTTTATTTAGAAAGGTAGGTCGTGATTCTGATATGTAGACGACGAGGTGTAGTGTATGTTGACTCAAGATAAGTGAAAATGTATGCATTAATAAGCATAACTCAAAAACAACAGTTGGATCATGATCAGTTATGTGGGACCTGTTCGGAACCATTTGCTATAGGAACCTATTTCAAAAAAAAAGAATTATTAAATCACGACGCGGTTTATCCAATAAAAAAAATTAAGCACATACAACTGCATAAATCCAACTTAGCTTCAATACCACTTCAAGATACACAAACAAACTATTTAATACTAAATATAACTCAAAAGGTACCCTACGTCATGATTCTGAGGTAGTATACAATTATTACCTTTGTTGTCTCTAGGCGACGCGAATTTATCACTGCCTGAAATCCGCTTGCTGGTTTGCCTTCCAATATCATAAAAAAGTCTAGATAGATAGATAGATATCAATACATAACCACTTGAAAAATTAGCTACAAATATTTTTGCTTCAGTGTCCTGCCCAGCTCCGCTCAAGAACCGGGACTTCGTGCTGCAGCGCTCGTGGTTGGATACCGGTGACGAGAAGATGATCCTCAACCACTCAGTCTACCACAAGGACTACCCTCCCAGGAAAGGGTTCGTCAGGTAACTATACATTACATACAAATACAAAATTTATTTTTCGCTGGCCCCGTAACTGAGGTCAGGAGGTGCAGTTTTGGTTACGATTCGTTCGAAATAGAAGAACAGCCTTAGCTTTTCCTTCCTTGATAGCGTAAGTGCTGTGTTCCTGTCTGAAAAAAAAGTATCTTCACGTCTATATCCCCGAAAGAGAAGGCAAAGGCACAACCAGGGCAGCCACGACTAACCGAAGACATTAAGTCCCATAATGTGATAGATGGCAAGCTTATTGCCAACCGGGCACATCTCCAATCCCGGGTGGCGTTATTGTTATTAAAAATTTAAAAAATACATTAATATTTTTTTCTGTTGCCTGTTGCCGGAGTCAAGTGTGACGCCGGACCGCTAGACCACAAAGACGAATAAGCTTCCTGTCTGAAAAGTGGAATAGCCCGATAATTAACTCAGGAAAGAGGCTTAATATCGTTCACTCAGTTTTACTATTTTTTATAGAAGACCAGGCAAATCAGGTAAGTGGGTCACGTTGGTAAATGATCACCGACACCATTGGACATCCGCAACACCAGGAGTATAGCTGATGCGTTGTCAATAAGCACATAGTCAATTTAAGTTAGAAACCTTCAAGAAAAAATCTTTTTATACCTGCCAAGGAGATAGGCAGGTGGTATATTCTACTCAGCAGAGCCGCTCTAACCCGCAGAAATACATATATACATACATATCTTCACGCCAAGTCCCTTACGGCGTAGGCAGAGAGTATCGAGTGCCAGACCTCACGATCCTGACAAACCTGTCTTGCTTCCTTCACATTCATAACCCTTTTCATACAAACACGCCGGTTTCGGAGACTCTTGACACCACCCTCGGTTAATATCCGATTGATCTGATCGTGAAATGTCAGCCTTGATCTCCCCGGGTACCTAAATCCATCCACATTCGCATTGTATATCTGCTTTGTCAATCTTTCATCTGTCATTCTTTCCACATGACCGAACCAGCGGAGCATGCCCTTTCGCATTTTAACACCAACACTTTCTTTCAATCCCACTCTTTCTCGGATCTCACTGTTACGAATGCGGTCAGCAAGCGTTACACCACAGATTTTCCGTAGTCTGTAACATGCAGAAATGTGCAGTAGAAAATATTCACGAGATCCAACATTCTATGCAACGCCAGAGGATCAGGTCGATTGATTATTATTGACAATTTGAAACGATCAAACGTTTCGATTTGTTTTGGATGCTGTCAGAAAGAAGAAGCCGCTTGTGCTCTTGTTTAGATATCCTCTTCATAGATACAGTGCTCCACATAGGGCGGAATTGGCACAAAGTTTTTTTTATGATATTGGAAGGCAAACAAGCAGACAGATTATATTATAGCATTCGTCGGTTTGAGACGAAAGGTTACAGGTTCAAATCCCATCAGAGGCGATTTTTTCCCCCTTTTTTTAAGTATCTTCACGCCCTTATCCCCGAAGAGGTAGGCAGAGGCACAACACAATGTGATAGGTGGCAAGCCTATTGCCAACCGGGCACATATCCTATCCTGAGCAACATTTTTTTTTAGAAAATTGGAAAAACCCAATTTTCTTTTTGTTGCCCGACCCGGGATTCGAACCCGGGACCTCATGTAGTCAAGTCCAACAACTGAACCGCTAGACCACATTAAAATTGTTAAAAAGTGTATTGTTGGAGGTACAAGGTTTTTCAGCCCACTTTTTAAACTGTCTTACATCGATCGGTTCTGCAGTAGTCGACTGAAAATTACTCTTTAGAGTTGAGAATAGCCAACTCGTATTGTAAGTCATAATTAGAAAAGTCCAATCTGTGTACCGACGGCGTGGCTGCGTATTCAGAACAACTTTTAACACTTTAATAATTATTACGTCTCAAGCAGACTCCCGCTGTCAATACATATTATAAAACAAAGTCCAACGCCGCGTCTGTCGTCCGTCTGTTCGCGATTTACTCAAAAAGTACTTGACGGATTTTCATTCGGTTTTCAACAATAGATAGAACAATTCTTGAGGAAGGTTTTAGTGCATAGTAAATTTAAGTTTTGTACAAACCAACGATATTACAATGATATTAGTTCAATATGTCGGCAAAAAATAAGCCGATCGAGAGCTTTTCTCGAAAACGCTGCCAAAATCTTTTGAGTTTTAACAAACCAATGTATCGTGGGATTTTTCCTCTTCGATAGATCTCAAAAAAAGTAAGTGGTGGTATGTCTATCTTTAGAGAATAACCCACAATAACCGTTTTTTGCGTTTACTTAAAACAGCAAAATGAAGGGTTACTTTAGAACATATTTTTATTAACCCTTAATCAAATAAATCTGTTAGATACGTTATGCGGGTAATTTAGATCAAAATTGCCCTCTACACTATCAGAAAAAAATTAACAACTAATGAGTTATCAAAAAGTTAAAATCTCCGGGCGCAAAATTAAATATCGTTGAGGCGTAGCAAAGACATGCGCGCTTACAGCATCCATCCATGCTGACATCCTGACATCCAGACATACTCATAAACTTTCGCATTTATAATATTAGTAGGATTTTTATTCTTGAATAACCGAAGCGAAGCGAGGGCGGGCAGCTAGTTTATTTATAAATAACTAGCGGCCCGCCCCTGCTTTGCACGGGTATAGAATATACAAATAAACCTTCCTATTTAAACACCTATATATTTTGTTGTGTGAGAGTTTGAAAGATTTAAGCCTACAAAGGGACACAGTGACAGAGAACGCGATTTTGTTTTATACTATGTAGTGATAAATCTTGTCTGTTCGTGCATCATGAGAAAACTGCGATATCATTTATTTGAATCAAGTTTTTATTACTAACATGTTCAAACTTAAAATTTATATCGGTAGTCATGTTTGGGACATTGCGAAATATTTTTAATGGAAGCGCATTAATTCGTTTTTAAACACCGACGAAAAATCAGGTGTTACGAGTGTGACGTGTAAATGTGTGTCTGTGGAATTATAATTTTAGAACGAGTGGAACGATTTTGATAGGGTTTTTTTGTCTGAAATCAAATCAAGGTAGTTTGTAGCTTCACATAACACCTATGAATAAATGAAAGTCATGTTAGTTACACTATGACCAAAACTGCTAAACCGATTTGGTTGGAATTTAAGGTAAAGGTAGCTTAGAACCAGGAGACGGATACAGGATATTTTTTAACCCCATTCGAAACTAGGAAAACAGCATTTTAATTTTAACTAAACAAACTAACCTTGTGAAACGAAGTTCGTCGAATCAGATAGTTACAAATAGAGATATTTAACATTTTTATTTCACTTAAAACTAACTCTAACTACTCGATAACGGCTGAACTATTAGCTAAAAGTTGTAGGAAGGAGGTAGGCTAGAACCAGGAAAGGTACACAGGGAACTTTATAAACCGTTCGACTCTGAGGTAACCAGAAAAAATAATATTGTAATTTTTCCCATAGAAACTGACCGGGTGGAACGAAGTTCGTCGGAACAGATAGTTACAAATAGAGATAGGTTTTTCGGGGGTTATTGATAATTTTTAATTTTTTGATTAAACCTAAGATAAAATGTTTTTTATAACAAGACAAAAGTATTTTCAAGCATATATCCCCGAGGAGGTTGGCAGAGGCACAACCAGGGCACCCACGACTAGCCGAAGATACTAAGTCCCACAATGTGATAGGTGGCAAACCTATCGCCAATCGGGCACATATCCTATCCTGAGCAACATTTTTTTATTAGAAAATTGGAAAAACCCAATTTCCTTTTTGTTGCCCGACCTGGGATTCGAACCCGGGACCTCAAGAAGTCAAGTCCGACCCCGGACCGCTAGACAATAGAGGCGATAGAGGGAAGCCGGGACATGCTGCTAGTATTTTATAAATTGTATTATTGTGTTGTGTTTGTTGTATTGACTATTTTTTTTACTTCACTGTTGTACACTTTTTTAAACACTACATCTTTTTATTGAGTAATTTTAAAGCCAGACCCAAAGTTTAGTCCAACATACAACCATTTGATTATCAAAATGTATATAGTTTATATAGGTTTAGTACCTTACTTAATAAGATATGGTGTACATCAATTAATTATAATAA
>NJDC01009727.1:71345-97763 GCA_002245475.1 Calephelis virginiensis
CGGGGATATGGGCGTGAAGATACTTATATTAATAATTGTTTGTATTAATAATTAATCATGCAATGAATACAAAAGAAAACCTATTGACCGCCTCGTTGGTCGAGTGGCTACCGTACACGCCTAACTACATCGACCAACCGCGAGGCTCGGGTTCGATTCCCGACGGGGGCAAGCATTTGTGTGATGAACATTTAGGTGTCTGCATTTCTGGGTCTGGGTGTTTATTAAATATATTCTAGTATCTATTTAAGTATTTCTATGTCTTTGAATCGTTGACTAACAACTATAACATAAGCGTATTATTTGCTTACTTTGGGGCTAGGTTCAATTTGTGTGACTTGTCCAGGGATATTTATTATTATTTATTTTATTATTATTAACCTACTAAAATAGTTGCACACCACAAGTTTGTAGAATACGAGTATATTGTAGTCCTTGAATAATTCTGTAACACCTTTTAACACACATATTACGCAAATAAATATTTTTCATTTCATTTCATTTCATTAGGTATATATGGTGGTAGGATTGAATATTTTGTAATGAGTGTTTAAGACATAAAAAGTCATAAAGTCACAAAGATGGCCAAAAATATTTGCTACAAATAGATGGTGAAAACGTGTATACGACAAATAATGTTAAACTTTTCTTACTTAACTTTAAATATTAAATACTAGCTGCGATCGGGATTAAAAATAGCCTATATGTTAATCCAGGTCACAATCTATCTGTCTTCCAAATTTCAGACAAATCCGTTCAGCCATTCGAGCGTGTAAGAGTAACAAACATCCATACATCCATACTTACAAACTTTTGCATTTATAATATTAATAGGATTTTTACATCACAATGTGGAATATTATGCTTATAATTAAGTTGGCGTCATAAAATATTTAGTGACATTTTTTAAATAGTTTCCATTTCATTTCAGACTAAAAAATTCAAAGAGATTAGAACTAACAAATTCCATAAGCTTTTAAAAAAAATATTTATTAAAATAAATATTTATTAATTGCCTCTGTGGTGTAGCGGTCTGGCGTCGGACTTGACTTCTTGAGGTCCCGGGTTTGATACCAGGGTCGGGCAATAAAAAAGAATAGAAAATGTATATTTTAAATTTCCTTATAAAAATAACGTGGCCCGGTATTTGATATGTGCTCGGTTGGCGATAGGCTTGCCACCTATTACATTGTGTAACCTAATGTCTTCGGCTAGTCGTGGGAGTGGTTGTATCTCTGGCTATCAGTTCGGAATATGGGCGTGAAGATTCTTTATTAGAATAAATAGATTATGAATCTGATAACAAATATTGCAAACGGCGATTATTTATTCGTTACGCACAGTTAATACTTGTTCTGAATAATGCATTTATAATTAAATTAATGTTTAGAAGAGATAACTTATTAATCCACGTAAGTAATAAAGGTAGTAATAATAAACTGAGCTGATCCCGACACATCGAAAACCAAAAGTTTATTTTACGAAACATATTTTCAGAGCGGTTTCTCTGCTGACTGGGTTTGTGGTGAGAACACGTGACGGTCCAGGGAGTTGGCTTGGCTATGTCTCCCGCTCTGACCCTCGAGGTGCTCTACCTGCCTGGCTGGTTAACAGGTAAGAAAGTTTTTATGTTTATTCCTTTAGCTTTAATGACATAAGGAAAGTAAAAACCGACTATTGTCTGACAATGCGACAATGAGAGATACATAGTAATATGTTTTGCTCTAAGGGGATAGGATAACCGGTAGTTGTACCCATGAGCTAATGATGGATCCATATAAGCTCTTTGGCCCGAATCGTACTTCCCATCTGTATCAGTGTTACGATTCAAAACCTCTAGATGCAGAAAAAATAACCCGCATCATCGTCGTTCGTTGTTTCGATCATTGCGTTTTTTAGTTCAAACTGTTAAGCATTTGAAACGGAGTGAAAAATCAGCTTGCAATGAACCGGAGTGTATCAGTCGTTGATCGCGATTGAGACCGTATTACCAAACCGTACCAAATAGTGGGGTTACTATTGAATCTCGATTTCATGCAAATTGGGAATTGGAATCTAAAGTTGTTTTAGGTACTCCAGAAATCAATACTAGCGAATTATTAAAAAAAAGTAGGGTTGGAAGAGGCAAAACCAGGGCACCCAGGACTAGCCAAAAACACCAAGTCTTACAATGTGATAGGTGGCATGCCTGTCGCTAACCGGGCACATATCCAATCAAGAGCAATTTTTTTTTTGTTGGAAAATGGGAAATACCACATTTTCTTTTTGCCCGACCCGGGATTCTCACCCGGGACCTCATGAAGTCATGTCCATCACTTGGACCGCTAGACCACACAGGCGACTTTAATATTTATTTAATAATAAACAATAAATTATTTTATCGGATTCGTTGGATCTTTTTGTAACAAAATGTCAAAAATCCGCTAGCACTGTGATTAATAATACCTAAAATGTCATATTCGATTCACATTTCCAATTCGAGGGTCAAGAGTAAGCCTACAGGCATCCACACTAGCGTGCTTAGATTGTGACGCTGATACAGAAAGGAGGTAAGGTACGATAAGGACAAAAGAACATATTTTAACATAATATATCTGACCCAGCCTAAGTCCTCGGCCACATTGTAAAGACGCATAAGTAACATCTATGGCCTATAGATTCAACAATTGTTAATACACATCAAGAGAGCTGATGCATCAGGAGGCGTAACATCCCGGCCTTAGGTTGGTAATGCACTATTACCACCTTTTGTGTTTCTAGCGGCACCAATTTCTTACCATCACGAAATCCATCTGCTTGTTTGCTTTCCAAAATCATAAAAAAAATACTATCATATTATCAGTACTCCGTTTGATAGTTAAGATGTATAATTAACCTTGTGTTTTTCTTCTTATTTGTATTATATATACACACATACATATATTTATTTAGCGCATATTATTTGTATGTATATTTAATGTACTTTATTTAACATGTATGTATTATATGAAATAAACAATATATTTATTAGATTGGCATAAGTTTTGTTTTATAAAGTCCTACCTTAGTTTTTCAAATTACATAAATTGTCTCCTTCACCCTAAGGTTGTCTGGCAGAGATCGCTGAAGACCGCCTTTGTGCACCTGAATTAAATATTATAAGTGAAAGTGTGTGTATTATTTTGTAAATTTTGGTGCAAATTAAAGTGTATTCATTCACTAATTCATTGATATCACAGTAACATCTTTTAAATGTATAGCAGGCATATCTTTCTTATTGTTAAAAAATGTGTTCTTCTTATTTATCTTTACTAATTACTATAGATACTTCCAATTGAATCAGAATAACCGTATCATGCAACAAATATCTCTCTCTCTCTCTCTCTCTCTCTCTCTGCAATTAATTTGTTAAAACCTCAATTAATTTTAATTAGTCATTCACGAAACGATTTATTTTGGTTATGGATGGTAGATTTTTAGTAAGTTACGGTCACTCGCTTTAGGTAGTTAGCTCGGATCACTTTTTGAAAATATGAGTAACGCTTCGTTACTTTTGGATAAACTACGAGTACTTAAACTTATGGATTACATTTCGTTAATTATCTACAACTGGGCATACGTCGACATTTCCTAATATTGTGACTTAATTATTGATGAAATGCTAATTATTGATCTCTCTATGTGCGGCCTTTAGAATACTAGATAACATCAAACTTCGCCTCTGTGGTCTAGCGGTTCAGGTATTGGATTTGACTTCATGAGGTCGCGGGTTCGATGCCCACGTCGGGCAACTAACACAAAATGTGGTTGTCCAATTTTCTAATAAAAAAATGTTGCTGGGGATTGGACATGTGCCTTGTTGGCGATAGGCTTGCCACCTATCACGTTGTGGGAATTACTGTCTTCGGCTAGTCGTGGATGCTTTGGTTGTGCCTCTGCCTACCTCTTCGTTGATATGGGCGTTAAGATACTTACTTATTAAACTTTTACAACCAGGGTAACAGCTCAGTTGGCTCCTCGTCTGGTGCAACAGTTGCAAGCCGCAGCCAGAAAGTATCCCGGCTGGAAAGCACTCACTGATCACCCTTACCATAAACCTTGGAGACATCCTGAACAAGTTCCATCGTATAGAATTCCACTGGAAGATGTAAGTATCAGGTTTTCCCAATTTTACAATAATAAAATATAAACAAGCTGTCCCAAATCTTTATGACAACTTTAAAGAGAAACTACGCTCTATTAATTTGGCGCGTGGCTGCTGAGAAAGAAAACATAGATTAATATCAAGATTTTTGTATTTTAAACACGTTGAGATATTGTGAAAAAAACGACAACATTTTGTAGTGTAAATGAAATAAATGTAGATATTTATTTAAGACTAGGATAATGTGCTGGTCATAAAAATTAAAAATGTTTGCCCCCCTCGTTGATCATGGAGCTAGCGTACTCGCCTAACTCTACCGTCCAATTGCGAGGTTCGGGTTCGATTCCTGACGGGGGCAGACATTTTTATATATTATTACATTATATATTTTAGTTTATTAAATTTATTCTGTAATCTTTTTTACTACACAATCAAACAAGCACATGGATTCCCTGATGGTAAGAAATTCACGCCACCTAGAGACACCGAATATAGTAATGGTGCATTGCCAACTTAAGACCGGGATGTTAAGTCTCGGGCAATAGTGAATGAACCGGATACCTTATCCTAAAAACCGGAACAGGTCAACGGCAAGCGCTGACGTACAGGAATAGATTAGGCGATGGTACCAAACCGGACGAGTCGCTACGAAATTTTACTACCTAGTCAGATGTCACGGTGTTTTTGACGGTAAGCTATACTCGCCTTTTACGAGCTGCCTGGCAGAAAGGCAGATGGTTTATTCTGCAAATGAGTCCGGACTAACACGGGGAAAATTGATTGCTTTGGGGTTAGATTCAATTTGTGTAACTTGTACAGGAATATTTACTTGATATTATTATTTATGAATACCATTTTCTTTCTTATGAGATTTACCACTCTTTAACACAGAGGTTCCCAAACTTATTTCATGTAACGCCCACTTTGAAAATCAGTTGTTTTGTAGCGCCCCCCCCCCCTCGTTTTTTTCTTGTCAATAACCTCAATAACATATTTGTTGCGCCTAGTTTAAAAAAAACATTTTTTTCAAGATTTATACTGCCCCCCTCTAGGCTTCCAGCGCCCACAAGGGGGCGTTATCGCACACTTTGGGAAAGGCTGCTCTAACATTTTATCTTTGCGGCATCAACTTATTTGCTTATGCATGGCAATGGTGTTGAACATAATTAAAATTGTCATTGTAAAACACGGAGTATATAACAAAAACAGAATGTTCTCGTAAATAAATGTTTAAAGTTAAATGGGTTTTAAGGGCCGAAAAGTTTGAAATGATTTGGAAACGTAGCACGTTACTGTGATTTGCCAAAGTTTTAAATTGAATTTTTTGGATGGTAAGCTTCGATTACAGTTATGTATAATTTTGGCCGAATACATTTTGGCGCGAGTTATATCTTATAAACTTTTAATGAGTCTCTCAAAATTCTCTTTCACTTTGAATTTTTGTTTTACTCAAACAACCAAATGTTTGATAGATTATTCAATTAATTTTATATAAATGTACCTGGACAAGTCACACAAATTGAATCTAACCCCAAAGTAGGCAAATTATATACTTGTGTTATGGGTAGGGATGCAAACGATACATCGATGTTTTAAAACATCGAGGTGTCGTTCATAAACATCGATGTTAAACAGCAAGAAAACATCTACACATCGTTCATTATCAACGATGTTTTATGAGCGATGTTCTATTGCAGAGCCATGTCTTTGATAGTTAATAATCTTTATATTATAATCTAAGTCACTCTCACGTCATTGTATTTTCTATTTTTGACTCACTATTACGCCTAAAATGAGCAAAAGAACGAAACGCTGTATTTTTGGAGTCTATGTGCAGCTCCGTCGTTCGTGTTTCTGCTTTTTCACCAAATTATTTTTATTTACAGATTTTGTTATTCTTCCATTATTCTTATGCTGGTCCACTACAACTGTTTTATTTAAAGTATAAGTATATGCCTGTAATTTTGACTACTAAAACGAATCTAATTCAATATGTATAGGAAATCGCTTTTTCTCACTTCAACCTTGCTAATATTTAAAAAAAAAACATCGTAAAAACATCCATGTATCGTTCATAAACATCGATATTTTCGACATCGATGTTTCAGTTTATTTTTTTTATGAAATTTGTTGCATCCCTAGTTATGGGTGTTAGTCAACGATTCCAATAAGAGAAATACTTAAATATATACCAAAATAAATTTAATAAATACCCAGATCCGGAAATGCAGACATCCAAATGTTCATTACACAAATGCCTGCCCCCGTCGGGAATCGAACCCGAGCCTCGTGTTTGGTCAGTGTAGTTAGGCGTGTACGCTAGCCGCTCCACCAACGATTTGCCTCTTATTTTTTACAATAGAAAAAAATGTTTATCCTGGATTAACGTTTATCTTAACTACTGTACATGTTCTTAGACTAGCTCATTATATATTTTATTTTGTGATTCAACCGCGAAAATACGGATTCAATTCCAGACGGGTGCAGACATTGGTATGATGAACATTCAGTTGTCTGTGTTTCCGGGTCTAGATGTTTATTAAATTTATTAAGTACCAATTTAAGTGTTTCTATGAATTAGTCTCGTCGATTAATACCCATAGCACAATCATATAATTTGCTTACTTTGTTAGATCAATTTGGGTAATTTGTTGAGGGATATTTATTTATTTCCGTTATTTATTTATTCCCTGATTTCCTCAAGTTATTATATTTTTTTAAGTTAAAGAATATTTATAAATGCTTTTTAACCAACCCTGTTAATACGTTTTAATGTGTTTATAAATCTACTTTGACAATTTTGTTTGAAAGCAGTTTTTTTTCAATTAATTTCGTTTTACCCGTGTTGGTCTCCTTGTCAGAATAGACCATCTGCCTTCCTGCCAGTTAGCTCGTAAAAGTCGAGCGTACGCTAACCGTCACTAACACCGTGATATCCTAATAGGTGGTAGAGTTTCGCAGCGACTCGCCCGGCTTGGTGCCACCACTTACCTATTCCTGCCGCCATAACGTCAGTGCTTGCCGTTGATGTGTTCCTGTTAGGAGGATAAGGTAGCCGGTAAACTTGCTTTTGCTTGAGGTCTAACATCCCGGCCTCCGGTTGACAACGCACCATTACCACCTTTGCTGTCTCTAGGCGGTGTAAATTTTTTACCATCAGGAAATCCGTCTGCTTGTATTTTTGTTTTACCAATACCAAAAAAAATAGTTTTAATTAAGATCGTGGTTTTTTTCTGTTGCTTTTTTAACTTTGTAATCTGATAATGAAATAATGTATCTTCACGCCCATATCCCCGAAGAGGTAGGCAGAGGTACAACCAAGGTACCCACGACTAGCCGAAGACACTAAGTCCCCCAATGTGATAGGTAGCAAGCCCATCGCCAACCGGGCACATTTCCAATCCCGACCAACATTTTTTTTTAAACTGGAAAAATCCAATTTTCTTTTTGTTGGCCGACCGGGATTCGAACCCGGGACCTCATGCAGTCAAGTCCAACACCGGAACCGCTAGATAATAATAAAAATAATGTATAATGCTACATTCGAAGAGCCACTTAAAATCCTTTTTATTTTTTTTTCATTTGACGTTTATACACCTGTTGTTTCTACAAGAAACAGTCTTGTTTATCTAGATGATATCATTACATATCCCAATAAACTGACTATTTTATTGCAATGTTACTTACTTACTGCGTTTAATATCTTAACAAATAAGATGTGGGTCTCATTTTATGAATGTTAAAGAAATTGTAGTCCAATTTCTCAATTTTAAAGCGTTTAAAATTTTACATTATATTATATTACTCAAAGCTATAGAGTAGAGCCACAGTGAAGACGAACAAAATTAGTTTCGTTTTCGTTTCAGGTGTTACATGTCTATTTATAACAAACATACTCTATTTTTGTAATTTATCCTGGGATATTTATTGAAGTACTAAAATCTTTACATATTTTAACACTCTTATTTGCTTTTTTACACTAATTATGTCACTGTGTCAAATTTATTAATATCGATCCAGTCTTTTAGCCGTATGGATTTAAAAGTGCACTGATATGATTATGTTTAATATTATGTATTTGCAGTGTGTTGATCCAGACGCTCCTCTGCCTCCTGCAGAACCAAAACCAAATACATCTAAATCAAAGCCAATCCCACAAGTGAAACAATTGGAAAGCCACAGTATAGAAGACTTAGGAGACATATCATCAGAATTCAGTGTAGAAGTTGAGGAAATGGCTGATCTCTCGCTAGACCCAACAAAAAAGAAGGGTAAATTCTATAGACTGGTCAAATCTATGAAGAATAGGAGAAAGAGTGTACAAGTTGCCAAAAGCGCGGATAACTTAGATCTGGATGGAAAAGGTGTTGACAATAAACCAGAGAGGAAGAAATCTTTTAAATTTCATCGGCGGTTTAGCCTTAGTAGAGGTAAGGAAGATTGAAAATTGAAGTTGAATGTTTAACATTTTTGTAAATGCAAATAATTGTTTGTATACAATGTATTATAGTCGGAGATCCGAAGTTAGGTCGACCTACACCGAGCTGATAATAGGATGAAACAGGTTTTATAGCCAATTTAGTACATCAGAAAATATATTAAAAATTGGGTTGCCTGAAAAAAACCTGGACATTTTTTTTCATTTTTTAAAATGTTTTTTATTAATTCATTTGTGCGATATTAAGATATTATCCCGACTTAAATTAGGAATAAGACGAAGTTACAGAAGTTGGTTTGCCTGTTGTTTATCTGGCTTGCCAGTTATAAACAAATAATTTTCGATGCTAGTTACTTCCACGGGATCGGATAATAAGAAAAAAATATATATAAAAATAGGTTCAGTTTCATTACATTTTTTATTACAATTTAAGTTGATATATAGGCTTGCCTAAAAATGGAAATGTTAAAAACTTGTTTTTTTTAATAATTTAAAATATTCGGCCCAGGATTTTTTTAGGCAACCCATTTTTAAAATATTTTCTGGTATGCTAAATTTGCTATAAAACCGGTTTCATCCTATTATCAGCTCGGTGTAGTTCAACCTAACTTCGGATCTTAGATCATTATTACCGCTTAAAATAAAATCTTGTACAATACAAAGTTAACAATACAACTCCGTAGTTTTTATATTCCAATTCATAGAAATCTGTTGTGAATAGGTAATGATGTTAAATTTGTAAATTTATTCCATAAAAGCAATTAGATAATAATTTTCTCTTGTTGTAAAATGTAATGTACTTATATCAGAACTTCATTAAACAATATACTATGAGGTATTGTTTTGTGTAACACATTTTGGTTTTAAGAGTATCTTATAATAATACGAAATCATGTATGTGAAAATTGTTTTTCGTCACTTTTACAATTTCACTTCGCTTTGAACAAAACAATAATATTGTTGACAACAGAATAAACTATTATAATAATGTCGTTTGTGTAATTTTGAACTTAAGGTTAGTGTTTTAAAGTTAAAAGAGTTATACTCGTAGTCCAGAAGATGCGTTGCGAAACAGTTAAGCTCAAAATGAAAGTGTAAAAGTGATTTTAACTAATCAATTAATGTAATATTCCTATAACTCATTTCATTATTATCTTTTCGTACACAGTTACTTACTATAGTCTAATATAAGGTTGCAAAATTTCTACATTTATTGCGAAAAATACAAAACCCAATTTTTTTATTACATTACTTATCATTATTAGCAAGACGATTAATAATAATTAAAAATCACTGGTGGTAGAGTGCTGTCAGCTACACAGGCTACAGGTCAGCGGTGCATCTTTAACATGTATGGTGTCTATAGGCCACGGTTGCCTCTTACCTTCAGAATACCAGAGTGCTGGTTAGCTGATTTCTCATAAAAATGATGAATAGAAGAATTAATACATTAATAACATGGTGCCAGAAAATTTGAACAGTCATGGGTGCTGTTGCCAATTCAGCCTCTGTTTCATAGCCAGGTGGAAACAGATACTCTGTTATGCGTACAACAGAATATTCTGTTGTATTTTTGCGCTCATCATGTATATTCATGTTTTCTATACCATACTTAACAAAAATATTAAAAGTGATTATATATCGTTGCTTAATAAAAATTACGTAACTCAAAAAATCAAACTCAAAAAAAGTGTTGGAGTGCAATGTCTTCAATTGCCATAACTCACCGGGACGCCATTGCGACGTGGCCAGCGACGTTGCTATGGCTAGTTCTAGCGTTTCTACGTCGCCAAAGCGTCGCCATTCGGTCGCCAAGTGCGTTAGTCGTCACATAACTCAATACGAACTAGTTGGCGACGTGGCCAGCAACGTTGCCATGGCTAGGTCTAGCGTTCCTGCGTCGCAAAAGCGTCACCATTCGGTCGCCAAGTGCGTTATACGTCATACATCTCAATACGAACTAGTTGGCGACGTCGCTGGCCACGTCGCCATGGCGTCTCGGTGAGTTATGGCCCTAACTCGTAAGAAAAGGGCATATGCCAACTGCGCGAATTTTGATTTTGAATGCTTTCTTCTTAGTGGTTTTGCTGCTGGATCCCATACTATCATAACATGTTACATTGTTATGATTTTAACAGCATTAATAGTTAAGATATAACAAATAATAAAGTTGTATAAATGATGGTTTGAATAACATAAAGCAGTGACAATAATAGTTGCGGAATTCACAAATAACTCTCCAATTAAAAAAATCAGGAGAATTAAACATTTATAAATCTGTTTGATTAATTTAGGGGTTGATAACAATATCTTTATAGTGATAAAAAATAATATATGTAATAATTATAAATATATTAAATATTAGCTGTTTTAAGAGACTACTTTTTATAATTTAACAAGTATATCTAATGTTCGTTTACGAATATATAAAACAGCAATTATAATAAGTAATGTTATTTCATATCTCAAAGTATTTTAATCTCGTAAAATTAATTATACTTCATAGTATTTGAATAAAGTTTTGTGTAATAAAGAAATAATCTGATACTATAATAGTTTATGATGATTTTAGACTTACTTACTATAATTTTTTTGGATTTTATTTATTTTGAAATATTTTGAGTGTGTATCAAATGTACCCGATACTTATCAATAATTCTAGTAAAAATATGTAATAATTGTTAATAAAAAATGTGAGCCGTCACGGGAAGCCTGGCAGATGTGAAACATCGACATTATTTTGTAAAAGTAATGTTCAGAAAAGAACAGATTGTGATAGGAACTAAATATGTCATAATGATAACATAAAATATTACGATTTTAGACTAATACGTAGACGTACTATTTTAGATATTCTATTTTAGACACACCGTACACAATACCGCATATAGACTGTATATATATACCGTGCGTATATATGCGTATATACCACGGCATACGTCGCCACGCCAGAAATCGGTTTTACGTGCGGCTATAGATGTTTCACATCAAAAAGGTGGTTTATGGTCTCAGCACACATATAAACTCGAAAGGGATCGCCACCGTATCGCCTTTCGGCTTTCGCCTCGCCGTCAACCATGCGTCAACTTAACGTATCCACGTAACCAAACAGTATCAGCAGCTCCTGTAGATCAACTCGGCTACAGCTAAACGACACCGCGCTTACGGCTCGCCGACCGCGAGCCTGTTCCGAGGCGCGGCGATTACGTTACGATTCCGATTAGTGTGCGTTGTAGTATGGTGTTTCATACAAACAATAAAGAACGGCTCGAGGCGATACGGTGATTATCACTTCCCGAGTTGATATGTATGCTGTGACCTTTGATATGAATGATTATTTATTTGAATATATATCAAAAGATGTTATGACGTATTTTTAATGACGTCACTATTGATTTTATTTTAGAGTCGTTTATATTTTAACGTTGTAAATCAAATAAATAAAAGAAGCGCACAAGTATAGTACAATTATCTAAATCATGCGCTTCGGCTTTACACTTTATACTTTTATTTTTAAATTGGCTGACCTAATCTAACTTTAAGAGAAATGATTAATTATGTTAATAACAACTCTATATAGATATCTTTAAAATACATTCGGATTTCCGAAGCTTGACGATTATAGCCGAAGCGCATAGTTTAAATAGTACTACTGTACTACCGTGATCACGAGTTTTATTTATAGGCTCAAAAAATATATATTTATTATTAATTATAATCTATTTAAAAAAACAGTGCATGGTTCTATCTCAGACCAATAAGATACTTTTTTATTGGTTTGAGGCTTCTAGAATGTGTATGTTTTCGTTTATGATAATTATTAGTAGACTCCGAAAAAGAGGAGGATCTTAAGTATTTGTCTGTGTGTTTTATAGTATGTTTGTTTGTTACGCAGCCAATAATTAATGGATTTGGATGATTCTTGTTTCAAAAGACTTCGTTTTTTAGACTTGGTCCCATATCAATACGGTCAAAAGCCAATAAGTAGTTTTTAAGTTATCCATAGTAATATTAGAGCGAAATTCTGTCTGTCTGTTTGTTACTCTTTTACAGCTAAGTCGCTAAACCAATTTGGATGAAATTTAATTAGAATGTAGTAAAAAATCCGGGTAAGAACCCTCAAAGGTTGTAAAGGGATGAAAGTTGTATGAAAATTAGAAATGTTATATGATGACAAAGTCGCGAATAAATAGCTAGTAGTATAAATACAATTCTTATTTTAATTAGGGTAAATAAATAAACAAATAAATATCTCTGGACAAGTAACACAAATTGAATCTAACCCCAAAGTAAGCAAATTATGTGCTTGTGTTATGGGTGTTAGTCAACGATACCAATACAAAGAAATACTTAAATAGATAACCATAATAAATTTAATAAGCACCCAGACCCGGAAATGCAGACATCTAAGTGTGCATCACACAAATGCCTGCCCCCGTCTGGAATCGAACCCTAGCCTCGCGGTTAGTCGGTGTACTGATAACATTTATATGACACCACCTCGGAATTTGTAAAGACAAACCAACCACGTCGGTTTGTTATTGGCCAAGTACCCGCGTAACAAACATACAAAAAACATTTGATAAACTCCGCCCTTCTTGAAATCGGTTATAACACACAGCTGAGACAATCTACGTCTATGTTATCCAATTCTGACTAAGACTGGAAACCGTGATTTATTATTGTCGTGTTCCGTGTTGGAGTATAACGTAGACTTGCACATGTCTAAAATCCTGATAGTGACGCACCAGTAACTTCTATGATGTTTACAGGTGACAGTTGTTTCTTACCATTATGAGGGTCATCTGCTTGTTCTTTATCTTGTAACATTAAAGATATGTTTGTTTGATAACTAGTTTCAATTATCACCCTTTAACGATATATCCCAGAGACTATGTTGGATTTTAAATAACCAATAAAGCTGGGGAGCGAAAATAGATGACAAAGTGTTTAGATAGATACTATGTGTGGTACGTCACCTAAATATTTTATTATTGCGATGTGTAGATAGGTTATTAAAATTGCCATCACCTATGTATTTTATTATTGCGATCATGTTAACTTACAACAAATTCTAATAACCTATCTACAGTTAGAGATAGGCCTAATGGAGTTTTGTTGGCAAGATATTTTTGTTAATTATTGAAAAACAAAAGGCAGCGTCTGGTGACTGATCTAATTTAGCTCTATCTCTTATCTTAGATTGGATACTGAAATTGATTATTACTATCATTCAAAAGTTTCAAGTAAAATAGTTATTTTTAATAAGTTGTTAGATTTTCTTATGTTTGTTTTAAATTGTTAAGAAATACCTTTGCTGATTAATAAAAATGAAAATGTTCCTTTGATAGCATATGTCGTCTAGTGGTTGGATGTTGCCGTTGACTATATAAGATCTCGGGTTCGATTATTTAAAACGTATTTTTTAAATATTAAATAAGAATAATGTTGCCCGGGATAGTAAACTAGCTAGCAATAGGTTTGCCAGCTAACACATTGTGCTGCTAAGCAATATCTTCGTCCTATCATTGAAGTCCTGTCCTGTCTGTATACCTTCGGATATACGGGTGCGAAAATACTTTCTTCTTAAGCTTTTAATATAATAATCTTATGTTAAAAGCTAGCCCAGACTTAAATATTTTATCGCTAAACGTGTTTTATCCCTTAAAGTAACATAAAATGCTTTATCTATCTCTAGAACAGTGTATACGTAATGGCTTGCTGTGAAAAAACATATTAAATCGATTCCAGTAAATTGGTTCAATAGCACATATTTTTTACGTAAACTCAATAATTCAGCGCTACATGAAAAGATTAACAATCATGTATTTTTTGTATATCGCAATTGGTTCCGTGATTTCAAGGTTGAGTACTTTTTGTGGAGGGATTTGTAGATATTGTCTAATGCGTGTTACATTTGAAACATGTTTTTATTTGTAAAAAGATAGATTTCAAATATCTCATATTCTTATCCAAGATAGATATACCTCAGGTAACGAATCACTAATGTCAACATGTTTCTCCGCTCAAACAGGACACTTTTTTATGATATTGGAAGGCAAACAAGCAGCGGTTTTCCTGATGGAAAGAAATTCACACCACCAAAGGTGGTAATGGTGCGTTGCCAACCTAAGGCGGGATGTAAGGCCTCGAGCAAAAGTAAGTTTACTGGCTACCTTACCCTCCAAACCGGAACACGTCATGACGTTATAGCGGCAGGAATAAGTAAGGCGGTGGTACCAATCCGGGTGAGTCACTGCGAAACTCTACCACCCAGTCAGATGTCATGGTTTTATGAGCTGCCTGGCAGGAATGCAGGTAGTCTATTCTGCAAAGGAGCCCGGACCACAACGGGTATTATTCTTTTTTGAAATGTCGGATTTAGAAATCGCGTGTGCTGCGTTTATGTTGATGAGTTAAATATATTAAAAAAAGAATTAAAACTTGAATTAGAAGATGGTGTCAAATGAACATTTACTTTAGAAGACAAACTATTGCATTAATTACCCCGCAACCGCGCTTGTGCAAAGGCTCGGTAAACTGTTACACCGTATGGGTTAACACTTCGCCGTTGGTTCGTCACCCGTTGGTTTGTACAATTATTATTGTAACAAAATGGCGAACGTGCTCGATGTCTGGTTTGTGAAAGTTTGTGATACACCACTACATATCATAGAGCGTTTCGTTGTTATGTTACAAGTAAATGCACTAGTCTATACTCACCACAAATTCTTAATAAAAAGTTTGTACCATATATTATGTTGTATACTATTAAAATAACAGGAAAAACCTTAATTGATTTACAATGATCATATTATCTTTTATTATGCTACATCTCTTAAAATGTTCAGGTCTACTGATTAGCTGATTAACATGTCTCAAATAAACATTATCCTTAAAACAAAGGCACAATGTTAAGTGTTTTAACAGTATTTTTAATGTTTCTTTACCAAATACTTTATATTTTTCGGCCTTTATGTCTAAGAAATCGCACTTTCAACATCTTTGATCATATCAGGGGTCCCGCACGGATGAAAACATTGGTTTGCATCCGCGTGGAACGGAGATTTAATCCAAATTTTGATTTGTTTTAAACAAAACCAGGTCATCTTTGTGAAAGGCGTGGTGGGGGGTGATTAAAACGGTCTGGGTGAAGCTGAAGCGACGTGTATTTCTTAACAATAAATCCGTCTTGTTGCTTTTCCATACTACAAAAATATTATTATTATTAAATTATTTATTGTACAAAAATGCTATAAGATAATTAAAACTATTAATAATCCTCCAAGTTATGATTATTTAATAACTTCCGACGAAACTGTACATGTGATGTAGCTATGATTTCGATTATGTCAGATTTCAAATAAAATTTAAACAATCTAGCCTTAAAGATAAGAAAACAAGGGATTGATTGTTATCCTACTACTTTTGATATCAAATAAGCCCTCATATTTTTTAAAGAGTAAACTGCAATTTTAATAAAGGAATAAAATAACATTTTTTTGATTTTCGATTTTATTTTTTGAAGTGAAAACTTTTTTAGCGGCGTGGCGCTTGTTGTGGAATGAATAAAAACTTCTAAACTCGCGTCAGATTGTCAGAACGTAAGACGGCGCACTGTGCATGCGCGAATAAGACGGCCCGAGATCTAAAATAAAACGTAGGTTCATTGCTGTTTATGTATTGCTTAGATATTTCCGAAGAGTATAGGATGCGCAATGGATAATACGCCGCAATGTACCAACCATTACATTCTCACAGATAGCAGATACGTATAATATTAACAGACAAAGCTTTATTTGTTCCATCTTGAAAATATGCTTTATGTGTAGACGAGCAATGTTCGATGTACAGATAATTAATATGACAACGCTCCTAGCCGTCACGTGGTCTTACTTTAGCGAGCTTTTGTCAAGCCAAACGCAGGTTATTGATATGAAAATAATATTTGTGCATAAATGATGGTACTCGTACTTTTATACTGATAATTAAAGCAATTCGTGCAAAATTATTCCCTAACCATTCCAAAATATCAAAAATGCACAACGTTAGTACTCAAGTTTTCACTTCTGCCAGCACTCCCGGAGTGCAACCCATCTTTTTTCTTAATAAATAAACTTTGAAGCAGGTCCTGTATAAATTTAATTAAAAATCCAACGCCAAGATTAAGATAATACGGGATAGGTTTGTATACTACTCTCATATCCCTTAATAAGTCTGGTGTAAACCCTAGGTGCAAGTTTTTGGATACACTTTAAATAATTATTTCTTGAACTAGTAATGAGGGTTGAAGGTGAATGAAGTACTTATACCTGACGCCATTATGCCAATGTCATAGGGTATAGGGTAGCCGGTAAACTTACACATTAGGCTTAACTGTGGTAGTTGTCTCTTGCAATCAGTGCTTGTTCGCTGTCTTATAAAAAATACAAATAATCGTGTTTTTGAAGTGAAAAGTTCTTTAGCAGCGTTGCGCAGTTTTTTTGGAATGGGTAAAAACTTCGTAACTCGCGTCAAGAAACTCAGGTAAGGATCTTGAGTAAAGCGGTGGCTTCGTTACTCAAGCTCATCTAGTAAGATTTGACGGCAGCGAGGAAATAGACGATACAAATTTCTTGATGATTATTTAATATGTGCACTTTCACTGAACTTTCTAATTCCCATCTAAATTAACCAATTTCACCCAATATAAACACGAAATTCAATAATAATGTAAAAATTACGACCACCTTCATTCACGATGGCGCCAAAACCTCCAAAACAACTCAAAGTCTAACCTGACTATTATTGTTGCTACTGCCAACGACCTTAATCCTTGAATCGTATACTTGTTAAAAACTAATTTTGGCGGTAAGTATACAAGTATTTTTCGTGTTATGAATAATTCAGTTAATTTTGATTAGATTCGCTTAGGACGATCCAGTTCCACAAACGTATTACGTGTAACAGTGATCTTACTAAGTATTTCGGTAGATTCGTGAGTTGAGTTTGTGTGTCTTAAGATGTAAAGATATGTGTGAAAGTGTTGATTTAGTTTATTTTTGAAGTTAAATATAAGAAATTTTATTTTGAAGTTAAATATATAATTAAATATAAATCATGCTTTAACTTGAGAAAATAGTGTGTGAAAAATATATGTTCATGGTAAGAATTATTTATAAAACAAAAACAAAGTTAGTCCTGGGAAGTGACAGTTAGGATATTAATTTCTTTGAATTTTTCTCTAAAAAAAACTCTTGGGCCTAAGTTATAAATTGCACGTATGGCCCTTTTTTGTAAAACAAATATAGTATTTACATCGGCAGAACTCCCCCGAGAAGAATTCTATATGATATAATGCTATGAAAATAACTAAAATAAATAATCCTAGCAGTGTCAACATCGGTTAACTGTCTAATTTTTTTTATCGGCATATGCTGCTGAGTTCAGTCTTATTGCGAGCTTTTCAACGTGCAGATCCCATTGAAACTTTTTATCTATTGTGATTCCTAAAAACGTTGTGGAATCAACAAGGTCCAACTTGTTCCCATTAAGTTGCACATTGTTTTCTACTTGCCTCATATTATGCATTGAAAATTTGATACATTTAGTTCTTTTTTATTAAAAAAAGGTTATTTACATTGAACCAGTGTACAACTTTTGAAATTGCAGTGTTCGTTTCGTCATACTTAGCTAGTTGCCTCTATGTTAGAAATCAACTAGTTATATTATATTTTTAATAAAAAAAATTAATAAAATAAAAGGGATAAAAATTTTCTTGTAACGCCAGTTTAAGTCTTCATCTTGAAAATCGTTGAACTGTTTTCGATGTAATGGCGAATGTTACATTTGTTGCTAGTTGATTAGTTTGCTGACTTTGTGTCTAATGTGTGTCTTTGTGTATTTATGTGTGTTTGTGTGTGTGTGTGTGTGTGTCTGTGTGTGTCTGTCAGCTGTGCAGATTGTTTGGTGACAAACAAGCACAGAAGATACTTTTCGCGACATATATAAATTTGTCTTATAATCTATATATATATATATATATATATATATAAAAATCAATGCCACTTTACGTTATTTTTATAACTCAAGAACGGGCTCATCTATCCAAACCAAATATTTAGGCTTTGTTTGGTCCATTTAGAAGATGATTTATGTGAACTTTGCATAAAATCGGTGAAGCGATTCTTCATTTATCACATTTTTTTATTATTCAATTGAAACTTTTTTCAGATGGCGATTGTGCTCTCATATTGAAATTGTGCTGTTTTTTTCTTTTTTTCTTTTATTGTGTTATGTCATTCTGCGTTCATATACGTAGCGAAGCACGTACCGGGCTGGTAGTGATGTATAAAGAAATGTTTTTTTTCACTATAAACTCTACTCTCATTATATAAGTAGAGATAACAATCAGTTTTTAGTGAGAGCTACTTGCGTTAGCTGAGTGTGTGTGTGTGTTAGAGGAATAGTATTTCCGTATTTTCTAGTAAAAATTAAAGTAAAAACTTTTTCCTTGTATTTTTTGTAATTGGCTGGCTTTGAAGATTCAAATTCAAAATAGCTTTTATTACGTAGATCTATATAAAGATTCTTGTAACGCGTCTATATAATTCTAAAAACTACCACCGGATCAGAACGCGGCCACTCACTGAGAAGATCCGGCAAAAGAAACTCAGCGGGCTTGTCTTTTTTCTTATAAATCTAATTTACAAAAGTTTATTACATTCACAAATAATTTTAATAAAGATGATATTTTAAAAATTTAAATCAAAAATTTTTCGTGCCAGTTTTCATTCGTGTTAATGCCATGTAACGAAGAGCTTCGGTACATTGCAATGCATAACTTTAAAAAAAAGGTAAAATGTGGCTCAAGTACTAGCACTAAATCGGTTAAGCGTTTTAGTTCAGCTCTAAGCTGCAGTTTAAAAAAATTTGATTTCAAAGTTACATCTTGCTCTGGTCACCCAGTTATTGATAAGCGTGATATTTTTTTTGAAAAAGTGGAACAAGACGCTAATTCATTGCGATATACCTAGATGAAGATCTTAGAATTGAAATGAAGTAAGATTATTTATTAGTTATATGAATAGTGTAAAAATAATCTTTCAGACTCAAAAAGATATTGAATTTGATGATGCTAACTGTTAGATTCCATTGACAGTTCTAACTTTTTTTACCTTTTTGAAATACTTACATTTTACTTCCATTTCAATTTGATTTTATTATGATAAGAAAAAGAAGTATAATCGGCGCAAACGCAACGAAGATTCAGTGGTGCGTAATTATTTTCTACCAGCTCCACCGATTTTTGTGAACTGTAATATAACATGTAATGACGGCAATATGTAATAATATATGTAAATAATGTATATATGTAATGTATGTATATAACGGCGAACTTTGTATCGCTTGACATTAACAGCTACTAATAGTTTAGATAAACGCATTGTTTTTGCCACTTTCCCTATAATTTTCTTTTCATGAGACCCTTCTCCAGACAGTAATAATTATCTCCAGATAATAAAAATTGCTCCGTCAGTTCAGGAGTGATGCGATGAAATGGGGATTAATTTGTATAAAGGATTGCCCTTAGTAATAAAAGTTACGTGCCTTTTGAACTTGTGCATAACTTATTTTTTTTAGCAAAAGTGAAGTGACACACCTGATCAGCGGGCGCATAAGTTTTATTAGCAAGAGGGTATATGTGTAAAAATAATTTTATAGGTTGATTTATTTTAATCGTATCTTCTGTAAACTACCACCGTTTTCCCCAGCCAATCAGGAGTAGAAACGGCAAAACAAACTCCCCGGCAACCAGGCCTTTTCTCTATATAAGTTTACTACCACCGTTTCCAAACCTAGCCAGTCAAGACAAAAATAACAGCGAAACAAACTCCTCGGCAACCTTGATTTCATTACGTAAATTAGTTTCAATTTATTAAAAAAATATATTTATTTATGCTTGCCAGCAAGAAAATCTTTTACACTATAATAAGTTTTCTCTAATAGCAAATCAAATACTTTCAGGAATTTGTTTATATATACGAATGGACGTGCAATATACATTGTTTTCATAAACATTAAGTTTTTTATTAGGCAAATCCATAAAGCAAATTCTTACTATTTCTGAAGTTTGTAATTCCTAATATTTCAGCATTTGTTTGCAACAAAATATGATGATGTTTTTTAACAAATACACATACATCTATTATATATAGGCAAAGTAAAGGCAAAAATTTGAGCAACTTAAAGAGTGGTTTGCGTGAATGTAACTGATTAATTCCACATATCGCCCGTATACACTTCTTTTGCACTCTAAAGATTGTAATTAATTCTGAAGAATTTCCCCAAATGGGGATCCCATTTTACAAAATAAAAGAAACATACCCATGATAAGCTAAGAGAGATGCATTCAAGCCTGCCACTTCTCTTATTCTTCTTAATACATATACAAACCTATCAATTTTATTACAAAGTGAATCATTATGTGATTTCCAATTGCAAAATCTATCGATTTTTATTCCTAGGAAGTTAGCAAAATCTTCGTTATCTATAAAATAAATATATGATTGAAATTAACATCTACTTTTTAGTATCTCTATAATGTGTTTGAGATTCGATTAAATTTGTTTTAATTAGAATTAATTTAAGGTTATTTTCATTTAATCAATCTGCTACTTTGTGTAAAGTTTTAGTTGTTTCTGTGATTAGATCATTCTTGTTTCGCACTTGATGAAAAGGGTTGTATCATCAGCAAATAAGATAGAACCATGATTGATAGCATCAGGCAGTTCATTTAAGTAAACTAAAAAAAAACAGTGGCCCTAAAATGCTATCTTGTGGCACACCACATATATTAACAAGATAATTTGAAGTATATACTTTTTCGCTATCTAGATGTCATCGTGAGTCGCTGTCTAGTAGCCGGAAAGCTATGCCAATTGTGAAAGTCTACTGGTACCCTGCCGTGCGGATCGGAAGGAACACGACAGAGTCATTATGACAAGGCAGCAGCATAGCTAAGGCGGTGGATGTTGCTGCACAGCACTCTACGACCTATGGTCTTGTTATTAATGACTTACTTAACCTGTGCTCGCCTCTTACTGCCTGGTCAAGAGGTAGATAGTCTCTTGTACTTGACAGACCCGGACTAACTCAAGGATAAATTTAATTTGACATATTTCACTTTCGTATAAAATGTTTGATAGGTGTAAGAACAAATCGTATTTTTTTAAGAATATTTCACAGAATTGTTTAATATGTATGAGTTATCTAAATAACGTTTTCCGGGTCAGCGAGTAACATTCCTTTGTGTCACAAGGACACCAATTTAAATTAGTACCAATTTTGAATGATCTGATTCTACACTCCAGTCAAACCGACATTTCTTTCTCTAACAAAAACCTATATCGTGATATTAATAAACATAGACTAAAGTAGGGATAAAAGTTAAGTTGACATTATAGTTTTGTAAAGCATTATAATATAGACTACAATATCAACTCGAACCTTGGAATACTTTAGTCTGTGTTTATTAATAAGACGGATACAAAGTAAAGGCATATTATACGTGTCTGTCCCCTACATGATTTCGGTGTGGTCCCATATTAATTTTATCATGATGCGGCGTATTTTAAGTTATAGTTGTCGGAGCGAAAACACTTTCTATCTACTGGTCGATACATGAGCCGCCGGGCGGGTAGCCCGGGAGCGTACAACTTGTGGGCGTTTGGCTACTAAAGAACTTAGAAATATCAGAACGAAGCCGTAACACATGATCCACTCGATCCTGATCTCCACACGCTATCATTCAGTACTTTTGCACTAACACGTAGCGTATGCCTTTCCATTGCCAAACAAACAATCGTGAACATAGGAATAATCATTTCACTATGACAACAAAAGTAAACCCCTGAAGGGGAAGGAAGAGCTCCACCCCGCTCTTCCCGCGTGAGTGCCAACCAAATAATGCAGCCCCCGAATGACCCACAACCCAAGACCTAGATCATAATTGAATTAACAATTACGATCTAGAATAATCTCATTGCCATCCTATGACAGGGAGAGACCTATTACCAGTGGCGACCTCCGTACTAGACAGCGGTCCGAACACTGCAAGGCGTTCACAAAGAATGCCTTGCGAAGCATGCTCGCTTTGACTTATATAGCCGTAGCGGCCAACAAACAAGCTGATAAGACTACACCTGCAAGCGCACCTGTTACTGCACGTGGTGTTTACTTGAAGCCTTTGAATGCCAATCTATGTTGCGCTAGTTGCTACGTCAACTATACTAATAACCAAAGTATATAAGCCACGCATACGACCTTGCGACATACTTAATATTGCATACATTTTTCATTTGTCTTAACAGTCTCTTTAATAAAGTTATACTTAATAGTGCATAATTTTTAATTAATAGTTATTAAGTCAAAAAATACTATCCTACTAGCATGTTGATAAAATTTATGTGTGACCATTTCGAAACCATTTCTAAAATAAATAATTGTCAAATTGCGACATGGCACCCAATGCAATAGTTGGAGTCGGGTTTTAGCAGTTTTACTATAGTTAGTTGTTTTTGTAGAATATTGTAGAAATATTTTTTTGTCCGAACGACGTAATCGAATGCAGTGTTCATAATAAAAAAATACAAAGTGCTTTGCTTTCAAGTTAAACTAGTGTAATGTCGTAGTAAAGTAGTATTTGCACTCGTAGATATCTTAATAGCTTTGCTTTTATGTGTGATTTAGAGTAAATGTTTTATTTTTGTAATAATCCAAAATAAAAGCTGATAACATGTAAACATTATCAAATGTCAATATTACTGAAATATTGAAGATGGCTACACAATAACTAATAGTTATTGTGTGCTTAGGGTGGTATACCTGAAATCCGTATAAGCTAAGCTATTTTGGAAAAGTTCAATTTAAAAAATGTTATTCTACTGATTTTTGCAAACACAAAAACGTTTATATTGCTTGATAATCTTAAAATTAAAAATTTTCAACAAACCCCCACTAACACTGGTCCGTTTTTGGGAGGTTTATTGAAAAATTTTATAGCTCTTTAGCGGGTGAATGGATTTTTATCGTTTTTTTTATACTTGCTGTTCCGGCGAACTTTGCTCCGCCCGTTCAGTTTGTATGGAAAATATTAAAGTATCGTTTTTCCTAGTTTCCTCGCTGTTGTATGTGAGACATAACAGTTATAATACTAATGAATGCGAGTACAACTGAGCAGCGGGGCTATTCAGTATATTTTTAGTAATGATCACTGGATGTAAGTGTTTTACATTTGCTATCTCCTGTAACCAACAGAAATACAATGATCTCCATTAAACAAATACAAAATAAACTGTTATGTCTCACATATGTTTAAAAATGAAATAAATGCGCGTATCTATTCTAATGCTTACAAAGGAGGTACAAATGAGTTGATGACCTCGAATGACTGTAGAGATATCCATATAATATGGCTAACAAACATCTCAATCACATCAGATTTGAAATAAAGTGATCAACTAAAAAAATACTGAATAGCACTGCTGGTCTGGAGAAACGTAACCTTGAAATACCTAAACCCTACGAGTTTGGGCTCGTTAGATTCGCTTAACTAAATCTAGCGATATTTCCTTATATCCTTGTGAGACTTAGTGTCTTCGGCTAGTCGTGGGTGCCTTGGTGGTACCTCTGCCTACCTTTTCGGGGATATAGGCGTGAAGATACTTATTTCCTTATAACTAGTACTTGATGACAAGGACCTGGTGAAAGAACTGGGAGGACTTAAAGTAGCTGAGATTTTTTTTGCAGTCTAGTCTAAAGCACACCGAAAGAAGAGGTGTTGTAAGTTACGTATTTGTGAGTGTGCATGTGTCTGATGTGTGTATGTGTGTATATATGCGGGGGTTCATTGATTAATTAATTCTAAGATTGTATGTGTTTTTGCCAGTACATTGGACTGCAATCCTGACCCAAAATGTGCCACAGAGAGGGTTAGGGCGTTCTCGGCTGATCCGCACTCGTCGATGCGAAAAGAGGCAGGTGTGGCGATGGGGGCTGCCACCCATGGCAAACTCGAACAGGCGAATCGAGTAGTGGAGAGTGCTAAATAGGCACGTGGAATGTGAGAGGTGAAATGGAAGCGAAGATGAATGAATTGATTGATTTAGATGATGAAATCGCCTCTGTGGTCTAGCGGTCCGGGTGTTGGACTTGACTGCATGAGGTCCCGGGTTCGAATCCCGGGTCGGCCAACAAAAAAGAAAATTGGATTTTTCCAATTTTCTAATAAAAAAAGTGTTGGTCGGGATTGGAAATGTGCCTGGTTGGCGATAGGCTTGCCACCTATCTCATTGTGGAACTTAGTGTCTTCGGCTAGTCGTGGGTGCCTTGGTTGTACCTCTGCCTATATCTTCGGGGATATGGGCGTGAGGATACTTTTAGATGATGAAAGATGCCACGATTTACTGTCTGTGCTTAACAGAGACTAAGCGATAGGGTAGTGATATGTTTGATCTCTCCGATGGCGGTTGGCCCTGTGGTATTGTGGTATTGTGGTAGAGTGATTGTGCCAGCGCTGGGGTAGGCATAATCTTATCGTCGCGCTTAGCTCCAGTCCTGAAGGATTATGGTCTGGTTGGCCAGAGATTTCTCTAAGTCCGTTTATTAAGCTGGGAGTCAAACAAGTTTTTGTAGCAACTACGCATGCTCCGGTTAACTCGTCGTCGACTCATGGCCTGGAATATCTAGATTAGGATTCTGTAAGGGATGTTCTGGATATGGCTGAAGAAAATGTTAGAGTGGTTATGTGTGATGACTTGAATGGTTGGGTGAGCACGCGACGGCCCGGTTACAAAGCCGTTACGGTGATAAGAGTGTAAATGATGCCGGTAAGCATATTGCAGATTTATGTGTGGAAAGAAATATTTTTGTGTAACACATAATTTTATCATAAGAACATGCATTCGTATACATGGTGAAGGAATTATCAAAGGAGTATGGATTTAATTTTGGTTTGATTGTGCCTCTGGAAGTGGTTAATGGACACGAGAGCCTACAAGGGCCCTACGCTTAACACGGAACGCTGTTCCGTTTTAGCCGGTTTAGGGGTCTGTTTAAAAAGTGGAGGCATTAGCGAGTGCCGAGTACGTGTTCCATTAGGAGGGCTAGATAGGATTAAGAGTGAAAAGTTGCAAGACCAGAATCTAAAGGCATCAATCATACGAGAAATCATACGAGAGTCAAGTCCGATACAGCCTGGATAGTGTGTGCTTACCGGACTTAGACGTGAGTGACTGTTGGAATGTTTTGAAAGGTATCATGGTGTATGCTGCAAAAGAATGGTGATGCATGTTCGGATGAAGAGAAGCTTCCGTAGAAAGAAAGAAGAAAGCCTGGTTAGAGTATGTATTATGTTTACAATCGAATGACAGTATGACAGAGTTGAAGAAAGAAATGTACCGTTGTTGCAAAAGAATATCACCAAACACTTTGTGAAAAAAAAGCGCGAAAGAAAAAGTATGATGGTTTCCTGCTGCGTTCTGTGCCGTCTGTGTATTTATTGTGATTGTAAAGCATGTGTGCAGGTGGACGGCAACATATCGCCTTAGTTTCATATCAACGTTGGCGTCAAGCAGGGTTGTGTGTTGTCAACATGCTTGTTTATTTTATATTTGGATAAATGTCTTCAAGATTAAGGTCTATGAATGTGAGAATGCGTATCCAATTGGTGAACTTGATGCTGTATGCAGATGATGCTGTATTTTTGTGCTCTTTACCATCTGAGCTGCAAACACTGGTCACAGTTATGGAAGGAGATTGTAAAGAAAGGGGCTTACATTTAAATGCGATGAGAACCAAAATAATGGTGTTTGAAACA
>NJDC01009727.1:101229-121425 GCA_002245475.1 Calephelis virginiensis
TTGAAGCCTTTGAATGCCAATCTATATTGCGCTAGTTCCTACGTCAACTATACTAATAACCAAAGTATATAAGCTACGCATACGACCTTGCGACATACTTAATATTGCATACATTTTTCATTTGTCTTAACAATCTCTTTAATAAAGTTATACTTGTAGTGCATAATTTTTAATTAATAGTTATTAAGTCAAAAAATACTATCGTACTAGCATGTTGATAAAATTTATGTGGGACCATTTCGAAACCATTTCTAAAATAAATAATTGTCAAATTGCGACATGGCACCTAATGCAACAGTTGGAGTCGGTTTTTTGCAGTTTTACTGTGGTTAGTTGTTTTTGTAGAATATTGTAGAAATAATTTTTTGTCCGAACGACGTAATCGAATGCAGTGTTCAAAATAAAAAAAAAAGAAAGTGCGATGCTTTCAAGTTAAATTAGTGTAATGTCGTAGTAAAGTAGTATTTGCACTCGTAGATATCTTAATAGCTTTGCTTTTATGTGTAATTTAGAGTAAATGTTTTTTTTTGTAGTAATCCAAAATAAAAACTGATAACATGTAAACATTATCCAATGTCAATATTACTGAAATATTGAAGATGGCTACACAATAGCTAATAGTTATTGTGTGCTTAATGTGGTATGCTAAGCTATTTTGGAAAAGTTCAATTTAAAAAATGTTATACTACTGATTTTTGCAAACACAAAAACGTTTATATTGCTTGATAATCTTAAAATTAAGCGGTCGAAATGAGAGCACTACGGAAAATCTGTGGTGTAACGCTCGCTGACCGCATTCGTAACAGTGAAATCCGAGAAAGAGTGGGATTGAAAGAAAGTGTTGGTGCTAAAATGCGAAAGGGCATGCTCCGCTGGTTCGGTCATGTGGAAAGAATGACAGATGAAAGATTGACAAAGCAGATATACAATGCAAATGTGGATGGATGTAGGTACCCGTAGAGACCAAGGCTGACATTTCACGATCAGATCAATCGGATATTATCCGAGGGTGGTGTCAAGAGTCTCCGGAACCGGCGTGTTTGTATGAAAAGGGTTATGAATGTGAAGGAAGCAAGACAGGTTTGTCAGGATCGTGAGGTCTGGCACTCGATACTCTCTGCCTACCACGTAAGGGACTTGGCGTGAAGATATGTATGTATCTTAAAAATTTTCAACAAACCCCGACTAACAATGGTCCGTTTTTGGGGGGTTTATTAAAAATTTTATAGCTCTTTAGCGGGTAAATGGATTTTTATCGGTTTTTTTTGTTTATTTTAGACTCGCTGTTCTGGCGAACTTTGTTCCGCCCGTTCAGTTTGTATGGGAAAAATTAAAATGCCGTTTTTCGAAGTTCGTTCCGCCCGTTCAGTTGGATGGAAAAAATTAAAATATCGTTTTTCCTAGTTTCCTCGCTGTTGTAAAGGATTAAATGTACCCCATGTCCTTCTCCCAGTTCTAAGCTGCCTCTCCATCAATTTTCAACCTAATCGGTTTAGCTATCACGACTTATTCATCTTTCATAACATTTTTTTTTCTATTTTTATTGTTTTTAATATGTATTCTGCTATTCGGGGCGACGACAAATCCAACGAATCAAAAACCATGACAATTGGTTCAACAGGTCTCGAGTTATAAGTGTTGTAACAAACCCGACTTTCTTTTATATATATAGATATGACGCGGTTGAGCTGTTTCTTAGTCACATTTTATGGATATCTGTTGAAGCTCTCAAGGTCATAAACTCATTTGAACTTAATTTGTAAGCATCAGAATGGATATTAGATGCACTATGTGCATTTGTTTCATTTTTAAACATAATATGTGAGACATAACAGTTATAATACTAATGAATGCGAGTACAACTGAGCAGCGTGGCTATTCAGTATATTTTTAGTAATGATCACTGGATGTAAGTGTTTTACATTTGCTATCTCCTGTAACCAACAGAAATATCTCCATTAAACAAATACAAAATAAACTGTTATGTCTCACATATGTTTAAAAATGAAATAAATGCGCATATCTATTCTAATGCTTACAAAGGAGGTGCAAATGAGTTGATGACCTCGAATGACTGTAGAGATATCCATATAATATGGCTAATAAACATCTCAATTACATCAGATTTGAAATAAAGTAATCAACTAAAAAAATACTGAATAGCACTGCTGGTCTGGAGAAACGTAACCCTGAATAACCTAAACCCTACGAGTTTGGGCTCGTTAGATTCGCTTAACTAAATCTAGCGATATTTCCTTATATCCTTGTGAGATTTAGTGTCTTCGGCTAGTCGTGGGTGCCTTGGTGGTACCTCTGCCTACCTTTTCGGGGATATGGGCGTGAAGATACTTATTTCCTTATAACTAGTACTTGATGACAAGGACCTGGTGAAAGACCTGGGAGGACTTAAAGTAGCTGAGATTTTTTTTGCAGTCTAGTCTAAAGCACACCGAAAGGAGAGGTGTTGTAAGTTACGTATTTGTGAGTGTGCATGTGTCTGATGTGTGTATGTGTGTATATATGCGGGGGTTCATTGATTAATTAATTCTAAGATTGTATGTGTTTTTGCCAGTACATTGGACTGCAATCCTGGCCCAAAATGTGCCGCAGAGCGGGTTAGGGCGTTCTCGGCTGATCCGCACTCGTCGGTGCGAAAAGAAGCAGGTGTGTCGATGGGGGCTGCCACTCATGGCAAGCTCGAACAGGCGAATCGAGTAGTGGAGAGTGCTAAATAGGCACGTGGAATGTGAGAGGTGAAATGGAAGCGAAGATGAATAAATTTATTGATTTAGATGATGAAAGATGCCACGATTTACTGTCTGTGTTTAACAGAGACTAAGCGAGAGGGTAGTGATACGTTTGATCTCTCCGATGGCGGTTGGCCCTGTGGTATTGTGTACTTTAGAGTGATTGTGCTAGCGCTGGGGTAGGTATAATATTCTCGTCTCGCTTAGCTTCAGGCCTGAAGGATTATGGTCTGGTAGGTCCGAGATTTCTCTGAGTCCATATTAAGCTGGGAGTCAAACAAGTTTTTGTGGTAGCTACGCATGCTCCGGTTAACTCGTCGTCGACTCATGACCTGGAATATCTAGATTAGGATTCTGTAAGGGATGTTCTGGATATGGCTGAAGAAAATGAAAGAGTGGTTATGTGTGATGACTTGAATGGTTGGGTGAGCACGTGACGGCCCGGTTACAAAGCCGTTATGGTGATAAGAGAGTAAATGATGCCGGTAAGCATATTGCAGATTTATGTGTGGAAAGAAATCTTTTTGTGTGTAACACATAATTTTATCATAAGAACATGCATTCGTATACATGGTGAAGGAATTATCAAAGGAGTATGATAGATTTAATTTTGGTTTGATTGTGCCTCTGGAAGTGGTTAATGGACACAAGAGCCTACAAGGGCTCTACTCTTAACACGGAACGCTGTTCCGTTTTAGCCGGTTTAGGGGCTTGTTTAAAAAGTGGAGGCATTAGCGAGTGCCGAGTACGTGTTCCATTAGGATGGCTAGATAGGATTAAGAGTGAAAAGTTGCAAGACCAGAATCTAGGAAGCATCAATCATACGAGAAATCATACGAGAGTCAAGTCCGAGACAGCCTGGATAGTGTGTGCTTACCGGACTTAGACGTGAGTGACTGTTGGAATGTTTTGAAAGGTATCATGATGTATGCTGCAAAAGAGGTATGTGGGAGTGCAAAGATGTACAAGTCTATGAATGGTGATGCATGTTCGGATGAAGAGGAGCTTCCGTAGAAAGAAAGAAGAAAGCTTTGTTAGAGTATGTATCATGTTTACAATCGAATGACAGTATGACAGAGTTGAAGAAAGAAATGTACCGTTGTTGCAAAAGAATATCACCAAACACTTTGTGAAAAAAAAGCGCGAAAGAAAACGTATGACGGTTTCCTGCTGCGTTCTGTGCCGTCTGTGTATTTATTGTGATTGTAAAGCATGTGTGCAGGTGGACGGCAACATATCGCCTTGGTTTCATATCAACGTTGGCGCCAAGCAGGGTTGTGTGTTGTCAACATGCTTGTTTATTTTATATTTGGATAAATGTCTTCAAGATTAAGGTCTATGAATATGAGAATGCGTATCCAATTGGTAAACTTGATGCTGTATGCAGATGATGCTGTTCTTTTGGGCTCTTTACCATCTGAGCTGCAAACACTGGTCACAGTTATGGAAGGAGATTGTAAAGAAAGGGGCTTACATTTAAATGCGATGAGAACCAAAATAATGGTGTTTGAAACAGACAAAGAAAGAATGTAATAGATTTAGTTGATGATGTAGTGAATTAAATTGTATATCTTGGTTGTGTTTTTAGGAAGGATGGAAATTACACTGCGGTGTGATGTGATTGGTGATATCAGAGAAATAGTGGGATTGAAATAACGTACTGGTGTTAAAATGAGAAAGGTCATGCTCCGCTGGTTCGGACATGTACAAAGAATAACAGATGAAAGATTGACAAAGCAGATATGCAATGCGAATGTGGATGGATGTAGGTACCCAGAGAGACCTAGGTTGACAATCCACGAGCAAAACACTCGGGTGTTATCCGAAGATGTTTTCAAGAGTCTCCGAGTACGAAACCGGCGTGTTTGTATGAAAAGGATAATGAATGTGGAGGAAGCGCAGCAGATCTGCCAGGACTGTGAAGTTTGGCACTCGATACTCTCTGTCTAGACCGTAAGGGACTTGTCGTAAAGATACGTATGTATGTGTTATTAGATTTGTTTTGCTTTTTATTCCTTACTTTTTTATTGTATTTTTCGTACATAAAAAACATTATTTGTAGTGAAAAAAACCGTTTGCTAGTACGACAACAGAAAAAAATATCGTTTGGCATGTTAATGAAATCTATAAGCCCTTAGATACCAGCAAAATAAAAAAGAAAGAGTTTTTGCTTAGAACTAGACCATATTTCAGCTTCATCTCCAAAATCAGGTTTTCACATAATTAAAATCCTCTTCGAACTGAGTCTTACGAATTTTTGTGTTACGAATCAGGTCACTTGTCCTGATATTAGACGCGAGTTTAGAGGTTTTTACCCATTCAAAAAAAAAGTTTTGCCAAAGAAGTTTTCACTTCAAAAATGTACCGAGTCCACAATTTGACAGCTCCCGTTATGAACGAGAAATGCGAAAAGGGGCTTCAGATGTTTAAAACTGCATAATACAATAATATGCCCTCAGCCTATACTATGTGGCCATAAATTATTTTAAATTTTCGTGTCGAAATCTGTAAGAGTTTTCGTCTGATATTTGATCCTTTTAGCTACTCAAAAGTTTTTACATAAATTATGTACGAAGACGCTAGCGGTTGTAATGCTATGTTATACTAAAGCCATTATGTAAACATAAGCAGCAAAAGTACATTGAATAAATGTGTAGTGTAATATGTATAAAATGTGTAGTGTATTATACTAAACATACAAATAAACTTTAAAATTATGAAATACTTAAAATGTCAGTAGTTTTATATTTTATGAATATAAAACTACTGACATTAAATTATATTTGCTAATGAATTTTGTACCATACATATTCTAGGAACTTAGTGTATTTAGGTTTTAAACACATAGTGGTTGAATTCCCTCAAGTATCGCTTATGAATAGGTTTCACAGTCCCTATGCGTTCGTGGTTACTATGAGACCTCATAGTGTTGTTTATATACGGGTGTTTTAGTATTATACAGACGCGTCACAAGTCCCTCTTGAAGGTTAGCGTGAAATAAAGAAAAGTTTTGAATATAAATTTAAGGTTGATGTATGATCTCTTAAACATATCGCTAAATAATAACATTTTTTTAAATATTTTAATAGAAGTAATCTATATTTTTTGGTAGTTAATTTTATTAAAGTGAAACTTCATGATCGACGTATAGGATTCATTTAACGTCATTTTTTTCTGTTACGTTGACTAACCTATAGCTCTCAAAAAATACTGTCTGTAATCGCCGAATTTCATTCTGATTTCTTCTTTTGAAAAAAATATTGCCACTAGTGTCTAGTTTTATTTATTGATTTAATGTACTTTATAAGCATTATTATTGAAAAATATTAGCGTTCTGCATTTCACCTACACATAAACTATAAGTGTGTCAAGTTTTATGCTCCTCAGTCCGCGCAATTTTCGTAAAAATGGGTCCAAAGTTTTGACGTCACGTATTAATATATAGATGTGAGATCTAGCATGTGCTAGTACAACTATGCTGTTCTGATGATGGAGCTTGAAGATAGGAGACGTAACCCTGGAATAGCTGCTGATAAACCCATCGAGTTTGGACTCTTTCGATTTACCTAACCTAGAGTTGTATATACTTGTGATAATCAGGGGTGGATGACTAGGACTTGATGAATAAACTGAAAGATGGCTGATGTATCTTAGTCTAAAAGTTACGGTATTAAGTACGTTTCGTAATATTCGCAGTTCTTCTATAGCACATTAAAAAAAAGAGAAGTGCTGTTAGTTTGACTTTTTTGTTTATGTGTGTGTGCGTGTATAACTGTATGTGTGTGCGTGTGTCTGTTTTCTGGGCCATAGCTGTAAACAATTCGTATACATTATTGTCAAGGGAAGCCCAACGCAATATGAGTGATTTCATTAATCCCGACAGAAAACGAGGCGTGTTATAAGTTTGACGTGTCTGTTTGATATGTGTAAATGTGTGTGTCTGTCTGTCTGTGGCATCATACATTTTGATTGGATAGACCGATTTCTATGGGTTTATTGTATGAAGGCCGACGTGATCGAGATGATTCTTGGCTACATAACGTATAGGTATTGTCGGGGCTTCATTAAGTTTTGTTTAATTTTAAGATTAACTTTCGTGGATGAAGGAGTGCGCGTAGCATGATGGGGAAAAGCACATATAAAAATAAAAATTAAAGATTATTTACAAAAGAAAAAAAAGGTTTTTATTATTAATTTAATTAATTATAATTTATTTATAAATATTAATAGTATTACTAGACCATCATAAATACGACATGATAATGTTGGGGATATAAATGGTACTGTGGTCTTGAAGGAATCAAGTCAGCTAAACAAATCAAATACAAACGTTTCATATCCTTTTCGGCAGCTTTGCTGTATATAATTATACGCAACTGAAGCCCATTTAATCTTTTCTAAATTTTATGCTTCCCTAGACACTAGTGGCAATAATTTACTTCTGAGAAATAGGTAAAATATACCCAAATTTTTACTTATGCTCTTCCACGGGTTCTGTTTGTTGGTCCCCATGTCACTGATAAGGCCCATATGGTGGTAGCTACGCTCCTCGTGTATCCAAATAAGCAAAGAAAAATATTATTTGTAAAGGATTTACAGGAAATTTGCTAAAATATTTTTTATCTGTTTTTACTATCATCAGCCAAATAGAAAAGAAAGTATCTTCACGCCCATATCCCCGAAGATACATATCCACGACTAGCCAAAGATAATAAGTCTCACAATATGATAGGTGGCAAGCCTATCGCCAACTGGGCATATATCTAATACCGAGCAACATTTTTTTATGTCAGAAAATTGGAAAAAAGACATTTTCTTTATGTTGCCCAACCCGGGGACTAGGGACCTTATAGATCAAGTCCAACACCATAACCTCGAGACCACAGAGGTGACAAAATAAGAACGAATGTTTTTATAACTAAAAAAATCAGGGTTGAAACCGCGCACCATTGCTAGTAAAAACTACTTAACTAGAAAGTTCGAACTAAGTTATAGTTAGGTATTTTTCACTTCAATGCCATTCGCCATCGATTCAAAACTAACAAAACCTTTACGCTGAGGCTACTCATTCATACCTTTCAGCAGTACATTAACGTAATGCGGATCTGACACTTGTGTGTTCGAAATTCAAAAATAAAAAATCATTCTCAGTGTTTCAAATATAACGATTAAAAATTTAACCAAGTTCAAAAGTTGTCACTCAACGGAGAGATTATATCATTCATTTTTCATGAAAATATTTTTCCTGATTGTTGAGAAGAGTTTATTTGTACTTCACAAATAACTATTTGCGAAGGAAAAACTAGGTATACCAATTATTATATATGTTATATGTTTTAGATACATTTTAAATAATAAAACAATTTTAAAATAAAATTTCAAATAATAAATATCGCCTGTGTGGTCTAGCGGTTCAGTTGTTGGACTTGCCTACATGAGGTCTCCGGTTCGAATCTCGGGTTGGGTAACAAAAAGAATATTTGTTTTTTTCCAATTTTTTTATAAAAAATATATTGCTCGGGATTTGAAATGTGCCCGGTTGGTTGTCACCTATCACATTGTGGGACTTAAAGTCTTCGGCTGGTCGTGGGTGCCTTAGTTGTGCCTCTGCCTACCTCTTCGGGAATATGGGCGTGAAAATACTGTACTCTCTCTCTCTCTTTAAATAAATGATTTAATTTTATGTCTGTTGTATGTCTCAAGAAATAGTAAAAAATGTGTTTCCTTGCCATAGGTCAAACTTTGTAGGCGTATGTATACTATAAGGTAGGTAAGTGGTAGTAGTTTATTTATTTTGTTTAATAACATCCTTTTACGTGTAAGCTTTAAAAAAATATATCACTAAAGATAAGCCTTCTTAACCCTCTTTGAAAAAACATAGTACAACATGTTTGATGTATTTATGTGTATGTTTGTGGCATCATAACTCCTATAGGAATGGACTGACTTCTAAGCGATTTTTTGCGGTTTTTATTCGCTTTACGGATAAATTTCGTCTGGAATTATTGATTTGTTATAACTTTTTGATAATTATGTATTTTCATTTTAATTACATTTGATATGGATAAATAACATCTGTTATGTGTAATAAATATTTAATAATAATCATACATATAAAATTAATCCCAATTTCCCTTGGATGAATCAATTTTGCTTATTTTTTTAATGTGTTAGATAATATCCGGGAAAGGTTCATATTAAAATATATAAATATATATATTCACAGTCAGAATAGGACAACGTCTATCCTTTCAGCTAGTTTGTCTATAAAAAAATATCTAACGTAATTTAACCTAATTGTTTATATCAGGGATTCTCAAACTTATTGGTACTGTGATGCCTTTAGACATATTATTTTTAACGACGTCCCTTAACCCAATTAGTGAGGATCATGATAGCTATATAAAAACAATAATAATATGCAATATTAAAGATTAACATTGACTAAGCTATTTAATCCTTATGTACACTGACCACTCATCCCAATAGACGCCTATTTCTTATAATTTTGCTTTGAAACAATTCTGGCAAATAGCTGAGGTACGGGGAAGCGAGGAACTGCTTTCATATTGGCCCTTGCAATGACAACACGTCATATTCTTCTTCTTCTTTCTTTAGGTTTTGGCAATGTCGTTAGTATTTTGCCATTAGTCAAGTAGAAATTTGCATCAAATTTTATATCAATTATAATTAGTCATCAGTCATAAGTCGTCAGTAAGTCATGTCAGCTCATTTAATGAGTTTTGGCGGCAACGAGGCAATATACGATACGCTAATTTCTTCATGATTATTTCATTTGTGCACTTTCACTGAACAAAATTGTACGAAATGCCACCAAAATTGACTAATTTCACTCAATATTAACACGAAATCGAATAATTATAAAAAAACTTCGACCATCTTTTCTTTCGATGGCGCCAAAACTCCACGTCATATTCATAAACAGATATGTAAGATTAGGGATGAGACATATTTAATACAAACAATATATTTTATCGATATGCCTTTTATGTTATGAAGTTACGACATTGTAACGGATTATATCGAATTTTGTTATCGCACCTCATATCGCAGCTTCGTCAAGCAACTCAACGTCTTAAGGTTCACACATTTTTGGGGTTGAGAGTAATATCCGTACTTGAATATATTAGGTCCTTACATCTGTAATTGGAGTTTTGTGGGGAGGAACAATAGTCGAATATTTTTAATGTAATATATTTATTTAACCAAAGTATTAACCATTATTCCCTATGCACATTTGCCACCTCATAAGTAATTCATTGATCCCTCTACTAAAAAAAACATTCGAACGGGAAACAATTTAATCTTTGGACGTAGTTTGGACTGCCCCATCGAAATTGAATTTTTCGAAAAAAATAATGATCTGTTGAAGTTAGGTTCAGGTGCATTTTTTTTTAATTCTAATTGATGCTCTTCTAATTGACAAGCCGTCTGTTGTGCAGTATGTGGTCTAGCATTGTCATGAAGCAGCAGTGCCGTAAAGTGTATAAAACAATCTTCTGCAAAATGTTGAGATTTAATTCACTGTGTTGGTAATTGAAAGATTGACAAAGCAGATATACAATGCGAATGTGGATGGATGTAGCACCCGGGGAGACCAAGGCTGACATTTCACGATCAGATCAATGGGATATTATCCGAGGGTGGTGTCAATTGTCTCCGAAACCGGCGTGTTTGTATGAAAAGGGTTATGAATGTGAAGGAAGCAAGACAGGTTTGTCAGGGTCGTGAGGTCTGGCACTCGATACTCTCTGCCTACCCCGTAAGGGACTTGGCGTGAAGATATGTATGTATGTATGTGTTTGGAATTTGGAATTCGGAAACCAATTCTCTAGTCTGGTTTCTTTAAACCAAATTAGATTTTTTTTATTTTATGACCTGACATGAAAGACATACTTATCAAATTGAACTGTTTTTATTCATTTGAGTAATTCCCATCTGAAGTACAGAATATCGTTGAAATACTGTAAACAAATTAGTTTTAAAATTGTATCCATCACTAGCTGTATGCAAACGAAAGTGATAGCTTGAAAATCACATGTGTAAGAAAGAGATATAAACACGCATCTAATAAAGACTGACCAGTATATGATAAACTCCGATAAACATCAAATAATTCAAAATGTAATTATGAATGTTATTATTTTTTATTAACCTACGGAAAGTTGTACCATCTTTTCGATAATTTGAAGTGCGGCTGTCTTTACTGTACCTAAAATTTAATTGAACAAACAGTCATTTTATATATATATATTTTATTTTTTTATACAATAACGCGAAAATGTTTACAGGTCACAAACCTGGTCGATACTGTTCATATCTTTTTAAGTAATAAGCTACATTAGAACAATTACACTTATGTGTTGACACAACCGGGTTGCCTTATATGCGGCGTCTATTGGGATGTGTGGTCGATGTGTACACTATTACTGCATTGTTGACCGCCTCGTTGATAGGGATGAAACGATACGACTGGGGTATCGATATTTACCCTTTACTCGGGTAAAGTATCGATTACCGACTGGGGCAGTCATTTGTGTCACGGACATTTAAATTTCTGCACTTCCGAGTCTGGGTGCTTATCAAATTCATTCACGTATCTATTTAAGTATTACTATGTATTAGAATTGTTGACTAACACCCATAATACAAGCATATAATTTGCTTACTTTGAGGTTAGATTTAATTTTGTAACTTGTCCAGAGATATTTATTATTACTATTGCTGTAATATAACATTATTAATATGAAAATATATTTATTAGTTTGTACTTCTTTCATGTCGCAACAAAGCGATGTTAAAGTGTATTTCTAGTGTGGGGTAAGCTGACTAACTGCCGCCGCGGTTAACACATGATAGTTAAATAAAATAAACCACAGCATTCAATGCAATACCCTTTACGTTTCAACGGTTCAACAGATATCAATGAGATTTTAGTTTCTTGATTTTTAGAATTTAAAAATAGGTCTATAAGTATCAATTATGTATTAACAATACCCAAGGGCATAGCCAATGTTTTTATAAAGGAGGCAGACATAAAAATTCTAAACTACATTAATTAGGTCATGGTTTATATTTAAAGATCTATAAAATGGTTTTAAAATAGCATTTAAATACAAAATTTAAAATATTATCCAGATTTACTATTTCAAATACAAAATATGGAATAGCGTTTTGTATTTTAAATGCTAAATGCAAAATAAGTATTTTCAAAATAAAATACCTTTTGACCAAATCCAATGATATTTATATTTATTTTAGGTATTTATCATAAGTCGTAAGAAATAGAACAGAGATATAATGCCGAGCCAAATGGCACCATTTGCATAACATTTTGGTCATATTTATTTATCAACACTCGTAGCCATAAATTCTGTTATGTTAATAATAATAATACGCTCTAAATTAAAATAAGATAGACATGCATGGTTCCATTTTGTAAATCGTGTTGCCATTTATTCCGGTTGATTATGCATTTAGTTCTTATTTTATTATTATCGCCACAAAACCTGTAACTTATCCAAAAATAATTTAGATTACGTCAGCTTTCAAACAAAAGCATCCGCATCGAAAAAGTCAAACCGTTCAAAAGTTATTGTCACAGACACATGTAGGGACATGCGTTTTCCGTCAAGGGTTAATTAAACCCCTGATTTTGCGTCGGGTGATGAAAAAACCATCACAATTGCTTAGGAGCTACGACGTCACAGACAAACACACACACAAATAATTTAAACTTACAGCACTTCGCTTCAAAGATGTGCTTTCAAAGAACTACAAAGATTACAAAACATACATAGTACAGTAACTTTGAAACTATGATCCATCAGTCATCTCATATTAAATTCATCAGGTGTCTGTTATCAAGTCCTCGTCATCAGAAAATATGAACAGATTTAGATAAGGTGAATCGAATGAGTCCAAACTCGATGGGTTTACTAGCAGCTGTATTCCAGGTTTACGTCTCCTGTCTTCGAGCTCCATCATCAAACCAGGTCCGTTGTACCGGCACTCGTCAGTGTTAGATCTGTTAGGTCCCACATATGCTTAAAAGTGAAATTAATATCCGTAGTGCGTCTAATATTTATCCGAATCACCTAAAGATCTTAAATACCTGGCCGAATCTCAATATATTATAGCTAAGAATCATCAGACACACAGACACATTTCTATACATACACAGGCACGTCAAACTTATAACACCCCTCGTTTGGCGTCGGGGGTTAAAAATAGATATCGATTTTTATTGATCTTGTTTTATTTTCATTAATTATTCATAGTCTTTACTGTTCTTATAAAACTTCAACAAAGTGTCGTAGAACCTATTGCTACGTCGTAGACACGTCGAACATAAACAAGTTTGGGTTTTTCAGTGTGCTGTAAAATAAAGTATAATTATAAAGATAGATAAGTACAAAAATATGTATTTGTATAAGTGTCAAGATACTGAATCTTCACTAGTGATAAAAATGTATAAAACCAGATAAATAATTATTATTTAATAACAATTTCCATACATATTTTAAGTCACGATTCGTCAATTTAACCGTAATGTCAATTTTAGGTACGGATACGATAGCTTAAACATTGTTTTAAAATTGACGATAATGAGTAATTTCTAAAAAATATTTGAAGTATAAAAACACTGACCTTCATGGCGCTCGATGATATCATTAATGTTTAGACCGTATTTTACCTCGTGCGACTTACTATCACCCCAAGGTCGCTTGGTGGTAGACAATGCTATACATATAGAGTGATCAAGAGCACGACTCTCCTGATGGTAAAAGGTAAAGATAAAAGATGGTAAATACCATATTTTAAAATAGAGCATGTTAAAGATCTATACAACGTTGTAGATTGTTATCTACGTATGACACATTTCATTTTTTAACTAAGAATATATTAAATAGTGCAAAGTTATTGCTGTTGTTTGCAACATGCTATGTTGGTTCTATCATGTCTAAAGTATAACATAATATTTTATGTATATATTTTATATATATATTCTTTACATATATAAATTGAAAATGAAGGCAACCGGAGTTACCTAGTCGAGTTTAACATTCCAATACAATATAACCCAATAATGTTGACCATATCATTCGATTACTTTTCAAGCTAGGCAGGTCTGAAGAAATCGTAGAGACCACAAAGGACTGGTGAAGATGTATTTGTATATTTGTTTTTATGTTGTCTGTTTATTTGTTCATTAACTACATTGATCGTGTTCAATTTAAGGATAAGGATAAGTATTTTATGAACAAGATTCAGATAGCGGACGGGTAAGCGCAGTGCGGAGAGGATTTGTTTTCCATTCCATTTTTACCTATAGTTTTTCCCTATAACTTTTAAGATATTCACAAAACTGTTCAAACTATCGCATTATGAATAAAATTATTTAAGAAAGCTATATCCTTAATTTAATAATGGCAAATAATTTAGTATCAAATAACTTCACAAATATTATCAAATTATGTCATTTTTTGATGACATAATAAAAATTTGAATCATGAAAAACAAAAGTCCCGACTGCGTAAATATATTATATGCAATTAAAAAAAGACAAAAAGTATAAAAAAATTGTTAAATGTAAACACTGAACACAACATTGAAAAAGTTTTATAATAAACACACACGTACCAACACAAATCAATAATTATTTCAATTGTGCAGGTTTGTATTTAACAACAAAACTGTTTAGCTTGTTTTATTGTTGTTGCAGTTGGGTTTTTTTCATATTTTTTATTCTCTCGATAACGCTAAAACTCCCTAGTTTTTAAACTGATAAACACAATCGCATACATTAACAAGCTTTAATTGTTGTGATAAGTATCTTCTTTCTCTTTTTCAAAGGCAGATGGCGCCACATGAAACCGAAAAGCTTATGCCAGAACTAGAAACTGTTAAAATTGAGAATACCAAAGATGATAATGATATCGAATATGAACCACAATGTGAATGCAATGAAGTTAGTTATGGTACAGGTAACTTATTTATAAATTATAGATAGTTTTGATAGTGGCTCCACTCATTCTCTATGCTTTATTTTTTTATTAAAATGTGTACCAAAGTATTGTACTGAATTTCTATTGGTCGACGTAATTAACATAAAGTTCATTTCAATAGATGAAGACTTTACTTTACAATTTGACAATGGGAACAAAGTTTGAATGACTGCCCCTCATAACGCTACATCACACTCTGTCAGTATAGTAAATATGCGAAGGACATACTCAGTATTCGTTTTTTAAAATAAATAGACCATCGTTATTCGATGAATGTTGTTTATGTTAAAATTATTAAACGGTTGGGCAAATAGGCAATATATAACATATATGTTCATTATCCAGTTTACGATGCTATAAATAAGTTTGCTGTCCCAAATCAAAGAGCTAACTATAACTGGCCAGTATATTCGTGTGTTTGTTTGTTTGCTTTGATGTGCCTTCAAAAACAGATAAACGTTTGGCAAGCCGTAATTGATCATTTCTGTATGTTCCAAAAGTCAAATAGGCGAATAAATATGAAAAATATACACTTGCTCTCCAAAATCAATTTTTTTTGTTAAGTACAGCAAATATGTAGAGCCACCATTCGATAAGTAAGTTTTATAATCCTGCAGAAATTATCCTGCTAAACTTACTCTTAAGACAACATCCCAACCCAAGGTAAGTCCAAATAGGTTTAAAAATAAAAATTATGTTATTTTGTGCCATTGCAGCAGTATTAAATAAATTCGTGTCTAATTAAATAGTAAAAATATACACTTTTATTATTACTCGAGATAAAACAAAGTTATAAAACGAACTGAATGATAAAATTAATATGGAGTCACTTTTTTATGAAATTGGAAGGCAAACAAGCAGACGAATTTCCTGATGGTAAGAAATTCACGCCGCCTAGAGACACCAAAGGTGGTGCTGGTGCATTGACAACCTGAGATCGGGATCTTAGGCCACGAGCAAAAGTAAATTACCGGCTAACTTACCCTCCAAACCGGAACACGTCATGACGTTATGGTGACAGGAATAGGTAAGGCGGTGGTACCAATCCAGGTGAGTCACTGCGAAACTCTATCACCCAGTGAGATGTCACGGTATTAGTGACGGTAAGTCTATGCTCGCCTTTCACGAGCTGCCTGGCAGGACGGCAGATGATCTATTCTGCAAAGGAGCCCGGACCAACACGGGAATCATAACCAACCTTCACAAAAAATAACTACCAAAATCAGTTATTACTCGTGATTGACCAAGTGATAATGTAACAAACATCAATTTCGATTCAAAATATTAAAATAAATATAATTTTTGGAATCGGTTCAAAATATGTTATTTTGTTTATAAACATTAAGCGTACACGATCCATTTTTCTACTGTATTATTTTAGAAGTATCTTCACGCCCATATCCCCGAAGGGTTAGGCAGAGGTACAACCAAGGCACCCACGACTAGCCGAAGACACTAAGTCCAATAATGTGATAGGTGGCAAGCCTATCGCCAACCAAACACATTTTCAATCCCGACCACCCGGACCGCTAGACCACAGAGGCGATTATTGTATTATTGTATTATTAATGTATTATTTTAAGTATATACATATTTGTAGATAAAGTATGTATATACTTAACAGTGTAGATAAAGTCGATTAATGTACGAATGGAAAATTATTACAAGGTAAAAATACGTAAGGTATTTCAAAGTCACATAACTCTTAAATTAAACGACTCAAATTTGCTCAAGCATCATAATGTATATGGCGTCTACAGGCGACGGTTATGAGGCAGAAGCTTTCAAGCAGCCAAGCAGAGATGTAGATGTATATTATGATACTAGCTGTTCCCCACAGCTTTGCCCACGTAGTTAATGATCCCACAGGAACATATTTCGGGATAAAAACTATCCCATATGTTAATTCAAGTTACTCTATATGTGCCAAATTTCAAGAAGTAACAAACAAACAATCATCCAAATTTTCGCATTTATGTAATGTTAGTAGGATGTATAAAAGACACATATTGATTTTTATATTACCAGCCCAGCGGCTTTTATTCTATTTTCTCTTTAAACGCTGTAAAACTTCGCTTAAGACGCAATGTACACATGTTGTCTCTTATACATTGTATTTTCTTTCAGCAAAATGCCCTGAGTTATCTAAAAGAACGCTTAATTTTCTCAGTTACACTCACAAACTAAGCTTAAGATCAAGTAACACTTTACAGCTGGAGATCCCATTACATTTGACTTCTTTTTACAGTAAATCGTTTACTATATCATCAGCTAGATTATGAAACTCATTACTTCTATCAATTGGAAGTAAAAATATACTGTCATTTAAAAAAGCACTATCTTGCAGAGTCCATGTCAATTCTTAACTTTTTGGAGTTTACTCCTTAAGAAACGATTTGAGTTATAAGGCCCGGTATGAAATTTTATGAGGAGTAAAATCAAGTGTAACACGAAAAGTTGAGGCGTTACGTAGAAAGAGACAAACATATGTAAGTCGTACCACTTCAGTCCTTCAGTATTTTTTTCTCCTTCAAGACTGACGATCTCGCCCGAACAAAAGTCGAGTCACCCCGAGCGGGTCGTCATTCGGCTCCGCCACAGTCGAGTTACGTATGACATGACATTGACATTAGTCGAATAATTTAAAACGCAGTCGACTGCTATATTATTTTGTAACATACTTTATGTAATACGCTTTTTTTTTAGCAGATGCGTTCAGTTACCCTTTTTTTCTATTCGATATATATCATAATTATCGTTCGTAAGGAGTAAACTCCAATCGTGCGTCGTAGCTGACACACACACACACACTTTTTTTCTACTAAGTGCTGTTCATCTTGTGTATTAATAACAACATCACAACAAAATCTCCAACTACATAGTACATACATATTATAAGATATAAACTTATTGTTGTATATTGTTGGTAGTCTGTAAGAAATCGCATTTTTGTGATAATACCAACTGTTGTACTCTAACTTGATTTTTAAGATCTGATGTGTATTTCTTGTTGATGGTGTGTAATATAAAGAATATATTTTGTACAAGCTTCTGCCCGCGGCGTTGCCCGCGTAGTTTATGGTCCCATAGGAACATTTTTTCGGCATAAAACTATGCTAAATGTTAATCCAAGCTATTTTACGTGAAGAGGTAACAAACAAACAAACTTTCGCATTTATAATATTACTAGCGGCTCGTACCCGGCTTTGCACGGTTATGAAATATACATATAAACCTTCCTCTTCAATCACTTTATCTATTGCAAAAACCGCATCAAAATCCGTTGCATAGTTTTTAAGATTTAAGCACACAAAGGGACATAGGAACCGAGGAAGCGACTTTGTTTTATACCATGTATTAGGATTTGTATTTGTATTTTGTAACCTTCTTAAGTACCAAGTGCACTCAAATACCACTTTGTTCTAGGAGATGCAGTTTTCACAACGTTCATCGTGGCTCCTCAAGTGGTCAGTGTGTGGCGAGGTTGTTGGGGAATAATGGACTTACACCCTCTCCTTTTCCCCTACGTTCAGATATACTTATTGGGCATTGTGATACACATTTCTTTTGCTTTAGTCAGGTGAGGTTAACTTTGATAGTAACTTGTTCTAACCCTCGGTTTTCTGAACTATAAGGACTTTTCCTTTAAACGTGGATATCTTCCTTGCCACTTGCTCATATTAAAGACATGTCCTAAATTTAATACAAGCACTAGGATCTTAAAACTTGTTTTGGGTCGATATCTTCGATAGTTAGATATTCCCCGTGTTGGTCCGGGCATCTGTCTTCCTTTGCCAGGTTAGTCATAAAAGGCGAGGATAGGATTATCGTCACTAGCACCGTAACATCATCACCGTAACACCGCTTAACCTATTCCTGCCGCCATAATGTCAGCGCTTGCCGTTGACGTGTTCCAATTCGAAGGATAAGGTAGCCGGTAAACTTACTTTTGCTAGAGGCCTAACATCCCGGCCTAAAGGTGGAAATGCAGCATTACCACATTTGCTGTCTCTAAGCGGTGTGAATTAATTACCATGAGGAACTCTGTCTGCTTGTTTGACTTCCAATATCAGAAAAAACATATTCATGATGAACATTTAGATATCTGCATTTCCGGGTCTGAGTGTGTATTAAATTTATTCTGGTATCTATTTAAGTATTAGTTTAAAAAATTAAATATTTCATCATATTATATCTCATAAGTAACATTTATTTTTATTTAATGAATAATACAATATTTTAGAAAAGTTATCGCCTCTGTGGTCTAGCAGTCCGGGTGTTGGACTTGACTGCATGAGGTCCCGGGTTCGAATCCCGGGTCGGCCAACAAAAAGAAAATTGGATTTTTCTGACTATGTATCAGAATCTTTGACTAACACCCATAACACAAGCATATAATTTGCTTACTGTGGGGTTAGATTCAGTTTGTGTTAATTGTCCAGGGACATTTATTTATTTATTTATCTTCTTAAAGGCCAATATATATTATATAATACCAAATAGTCACCAGGTTTCTGTCACTATCATTTCACACCTGGAGATGTCGGTACCATGCAATACAGACTGTAACTTTTCTAAGATATTGTATTATTCATTAAATAAAAATAAATGTTACTTATGAGATAAAATATGATGAAATATTTAATTTTTCAAACTTATACATAATTCAATTCAATATAATATAATATGTGTATATCGATTTTCCTTCTACTATTATTTCCTTTGTTAAACTTACAACTTTTTCGAAAACAGCTAAACTTCTTCATAATGTTGTACTGTAATTTCTATTAACCGAGAAACTATGATATACCTAAAAGTCGCAAACAAATTAAAAGATGTTTTACTAAACTAATATCTATTTATCTACCACAAATTGTTTTTCCACGATTGTTTTACACTCACTCGTACTGGTATTATCCATTGCAAATCCTAAACTCTTCGGAAATATCTAAGCAACACAAAAACAGAAATAAAACCACGTTTTATTTTAGATCACGCGCAAGCACCCTGCGCCGTCTTACGGTCAATATTAATAATCAATCCTAATCCAAATCTTGCTGTCCAAGATTGATATTTTGATTCATTTTTATGTTATCGCTTGCCAATAACACATCTGTGGACAGGATAAATATGGCAATTAGACATGGGATAGGCCGCCGGAAACGCAGCTATCTAGATTGCTTGAAATCCATTAGATTGAGATACATTATTAACATTGGCCGTAAATAGATAGGCCCTTAATAGCTGCAGTTACCTTAAAATACTTAAAGGTTTTGCAACATTGCGTTGTTCAATTTTTTATTAACATTTAATCATAATAATTACTTACATTTTAATTAATATTTTATCTTAACTAAGTACTTAATTGTATTTATTACGAGCTTTATAATTTATTACGTACAGTTTTAATAAGAGATAAT